>JAQGCB010001927.1:0-12845 GCA_034698835.1 Protaphorura tricampata
AAATGCTGGCCAAATCAATCAATCTCTGCGTGGGGAAGGCCGGTAAATCAAAATTTCTTGACTTTTTTTCAAATACTACGTACATACAAAACTACACATACATTTTTTTGGTACAGTTTATACAGTGATTTGGATCCAACAATGCCGATCTCTCCCGAAGAACAAATAGAAGTAATGAAACTTGTTGATGCAAAATATGGACCAAGAGAACCAACGGAAGATGACTCGTATCGATACTTCATTTATATTGATGTAAATTTTAAAATCCAAAACATTTCATCAATGATTAACATAGTATGAAATATAATATGCAAATTTTTGGTGGTCCACTTAGAGTATTCCAGATTCTGCGGTCGCACCTTGGCCGCTTGGACTGACCGCTGCCATTCGTAGTCATATTCCACAACGCTTACTCAAAACACACTCGTGAGTTTCGGTTTATCAAAATTTTGAATAAAATATTCTTGTTTTCATGATTTTTCTTTAAAACTTTTTGATACTTCTTCAGATTACGATATTTGATACAAAATTTGGAGGATGAAGCCAAAGTTTTGTACAATTGGTCTCTCAAGAAAATCATAGTTGATTACATTTTATTGGATTGGACTGAAAGGATTCGTATCCGAGTGTATGAAATCCCACACCCTTTCCCTACTTACATTGTTCGAGGTCCACTCCCTTGGCATCAAAATTTTTTGGTTTGTCGAGAACACATGAGACATCATTTATTCATCACGCATCCCGTCATGGTCGCCATGCGATTACTCTGGGATGAAAAGTAAGTAGTCGGATTCGGTATTCGGAACTGGAAACATTTTTGAATTATTACAAGGTGGTCCATAACCATTGATTGATTATCTGTTTTATCATCAGGTACAATCACCTTCGTTTCGTTGATTTGGAGGAATTCATTACATCGGACTTCCCAATGACACCCTCAAATTTAGAAAGACATGTCAAAAAATTAGCATCGGGTGGGCGAGGGATACTGACTAAACGGTATACACATTAATTGGATTATAAAATTAATTAATTAAATTATTAGGAAATTACCCGTTTGCGTTTGTTTATTAATTTGACTTCTTGTAGTTGGATGAATGATATTGCAAATTTATTCGTTGAATTCAAACATACTTGGACACACATGGTTCCACAAACTGCAGGAGGATCCATGACAGCTCTACAGAAATTTTTTGGAACAGCTTGTGCACTCATGTCCAGACAAATGCGTGACATGGTCATCAATTCCTTGGCTGACCTTGTGGATTCTTTTGCAGAATACAAGGTTAGTCATTCACTCCCCTATGAGAAATCGGGTGCCGTGTTCAATTAGTGTGAATAGGAGATTCAGAATTCATAAAACTTTTACTATTAGAAATTATTTAATTATTTGATATTTAGGACGGAAATGACTATGGTGCTGACGTTGAGTTTCAAAACTACATGTTCCTTAAACGTCCAATTCTCATCATCACATTATTTGCTGGGAATGCAGAACCATACATTCGATTTCATCCTAGATTGGATGAGTACACGAGTAAAGAACCCACGTTGGAAGATCGGTTTGATTGCAAAGTAGCCATTATTCGATTTTTGACTGAGATCGTTGCAGCTTGTAAAATGATTCCTAGAATTGAGAAACTATTATTTCCTGGTAATTGTAATTAGGTATAGAAAAATTTAGTTATCAAAAATATTGGTACATTTTTTAATTTCTGTACAGACCTGTACAACAAGGAAAATATGAATCTGGTAGCCGTTGGTTTACACGAGACAGGTGTTCAAAACCTATTTGAAGAAGCAGGAGCAGTTCTTAAAGTCAATTTAGCTGCTCCAAAATATTTTATTAAATTCTATGATAAATATTTGTTCTTATTGGATGGAACTGCTGATAGAATGCTACAGACATTTTTGGACAGGGAACCAAATTACAAGGTCTGTTTGTATTGTATAATATTGTAAACCGACCTTACCAGAATATGGATCTAATCTAATTTGAATGTATATTTTTATGCAGTACATGCACCAAAAAATTGAAGAGTACAAAATATTAAGAAATGAATTAATGTTCTTGCAACGTCTCATCCCAATGAATTTTGTGGCTTTGGATTGTGGTGGTTTTAATGATTTTCTGGTTGCCAAAGTTGACTCTCTCATAGCTGCCATTGTTGAGGGACAAATGACCAAGAACAGAGAACTGATTTTGACGTAAAATATTTTTTTGGTGTAAAAAATGGCTCAATTTTTTTTTGAAAAATGATTACAATTTTTCATGTCTGAAATTCCAGTGTTTGTCACACATTCGAAGAAATGTCCGTTCGGAGTAATGAACGCGTGGAAACTACGGCAGAATTGGTTGCACTCACAAATTATTTGAGTCATTCCAGTTCAGATACATTCTTCAAATTGAAAACAAACATTACTGAGGCCATGAATCGACTTGTTTTTCTGTTTGACTATTACATTTATCCTGGTACAATTTTAAAAATTTAGAAATTATAAAAACTTTGCTCGAATTTCTTAATAAAATGTTGATTCCATGATTTCAGAGGAAGACCTGACCCTCCATCAACGTGTGTACCATTGGCCCGAGGCTATGGAAGAAATCTTTGATCGTAATTCCACAAGATTACAATTGAGGAGAGAACAAGCTGAAGAACAATTGATTGTGAATCGTGAGAAATTTGAAAAAAGACTCGTGGGATATATTGAGACATTAGAAAAATACAAGTCTAAGGATTCACCATTTGTGACTACTGAAGAAATGAGAGTCAATTCTGAAAATCTCAAGAAAATCAATACGGAGTTACAAGAGTGTTTAGACATTGGAGAAGTTAGAATTTATAATTGTATCAATTACTGGCTGGTCTATTCTCTTTGAAATTAACTCATAAATCATAAAATTTTAGGCCTTGAATGAAGAAGAGAGATTATTAGACCAAGAGCAAACCACATTCACAGACCTACAGACGTGTTTGGCTCTAATCGATCCATATTATAAACTTTGGGTGACTGCGTATGATTTTCATAGAAAACATCAAATCTGGAATGAGGGTAATGAATTTTTCTTTCAAAAAAATGGGTTGATATTTTTAATTTGAAAAAATATTGTGTAATACATTTGTTTTAAAAAATAATAATTTGTGCTGCAGGGCCATTCATTGGTTTGGACGCAGAGGCAATTGGAGAAGAGGTCGAAGGAATGTGGAAAACATTATATAAATTGTCTAGAACTTTCCAAGACGCCGGACCCAAGCGTGTCACGGACAATGTTAGAAGCAAAATTGAGCGTTTCCGTCAATTTTTACCACTTTTGTTAACTATTTGTAATCCTGGAATCAGAGATCGTCATTGGAAGCAGGTAAATGCAGAAATTCCAAGAAGATGAAACTACGTTACTTTGCGGCAAATATTTCTAATTAAAACATTATTTCTTTCAGATGAGTGATATTTGTGGTGTGAAACTGACGCCTACTCCGACGACTACATTGGCTGATATGGTACGTCAAATTATAAACAATTAAATTGTGTAATTAGTTTCAATTAATAAAACTTTCTTCAGATTGACACTGGAATAGCCAAAATGGCGACTCAATTGGAAGAAATCTCAGCCGCTGCTTCAAAGGAATTTCAATTGGAAAAGAATTTGGTTAAAATGCGTGGAGAATGGACTGAGATTAAATTCGATTGTATTCCGTATCGTGAGACCGGTGTGAATATTTTGTCTGCATTGGATGACATTCAAACCCAATTGGATGATCATATTTTAAAAGCACAGACAATGCGTGGTTCTCCATTCATAAAACCCCTGGAGAAAGATATGAAACGATGGGAAGAAAAATTACTCGCAATGCAAGATATTCTAGATGCTTGGATCAAAGTTCAATCCACATGGATGTATTTGGGTAAAAAGAGCTACAAAAGAATGTTATGTTAATTATGAACCACCGTGTACAAATGCGTTCCTTTTTTGTAATTAACAGAACCCATTTTCTCATCACCGGACATCATTAAACAAATGCCGACCGAGTCCAAAAAATTTATTCATGTGGACAAAATGTGGAGAAATATTATGAAGAACACAACTGCGAATCCATCTGTCATTGCAGCCACAGACTTTCCAAATATGCTTCGTGACTTGAATCGTGCTAATTTACTCCTCGAAGAAATTCAAAAAGGACTCAATGATTATTTAGAAAAGAAAAGACTTTTCTTCCCAAGATTTTTCTTCTTGTCTAATGATGAGCTCTTGGAGATTCTGAGTGAGACAAAAGATCCACTCCGAGTTCAACCTCATCTCAAAAAATGTTTTGAAGGTAATTGTCGCAAAATTAGTATTTTCCTACTACTAGGGGTACCTTCACTTGTCCTTCTATTCTTGTACGCACAGGAATTCACAAACTCGAGTTCACTGATGACTTGATCATCACTGCCATGATTTCTGCTGAAAAAGAAGAAGTTCCATTCTCATCCGTTGTGAAACCTTTGGAAGCACGTGGTATGGTTGAGAAATGGTTGGCACAAGTTGAGCATCAAATGGTGGCATCCATGAAGGATGTCATTATCAAATGTCTGAGTGCCTATGCTAGTGTCCCTAGAGCTCAATGGGTTTTAGATTGGCCAGGTCAAGTCATCATTTGTGGTGACTCTATATTTTGGACTATGGATGTGTCTGAAGCTATTCAGTCTGGGACTTTGTTGGTAAAATTCAAGATATGGGTTTTTCTCCCTTTTTTTAAAAATATACTCAACCGGAAATTCTATAATTTTTTAGGCGTACCTCGCCATGAGTAATAATCAAATTGATGAGATAGTGGGTCTGGTCCGTGGGAAACTAGACATTGGAGCTAGAATTACACTTGGAGCATTGATTGTCATTGCTGTGCACGGTAATTAATAAACACTTGAATTTGAAAAAACCTTACGAATTTTGGGCCCAAGCTAATCTACTGATTTCTGATTGTATTTTTTTTATTACTAGCTCGAGACGTTGTGTATCAATTGAATGAATTGAATATTTCATCCATTCAAGATTTTAATTGGATCAGTCAACTTCGATACTACATTGAAGGGTCTGTCGTTCATGTCCGTATGATCACAACTGACTTAAAATATGGCTATGAATATTTAGGAAATAGTTCTCGCCTTGTCATCACACCTCTCACGGTATTTCTAACACTCTGTTTCTACTTTAAATTTATTACACACAAAATTCATAACGATATTCTAATTTCTATTCCATCCAGGATCGTTGCTACAGGTAATTCTTAATACATTTTAAAATTTTGAATTGAATGTTTTCTGGTAATTTTTACATTTCAATTTTTTTTCCCAGGACACTCATGAGTGCAATCAAACTGAATTTGGGAGGTGCACCTGAAGGTCCAGCCGGGACAGGTAATTTCACTCCTAAATTTTTTCGGACAAGATTCAAACATTCCAAACTCTTATTTTTTTAATTAATTTAGGAAAAACTGAGACGAGTAAAGATCTGGCCAAAGCTGTGGCGAAACAATGTGTTGTTTTCAATTGTTCGGATGGTCTTGATTTCAAAGCTATGGGGAAATTCTTCAAGGTAATAAATTACTTATCGTCGAATTTTTCCGATATTGACATCCAGAAAATTGTAGATCGATATCACTTTAAAATCTGTACTTCTTTCTGTAGGGTTTGGCCCAAGCTGGTGCATGGGCTTGTTTTGATGAATTTAACCGGTGAGATATTTTTTTCCAAAATGTAATGAATTACAAAAACAATTCCAAAGGTATAGTTTGAGTATTCTCTTTGTAGAATCGAACTTGAGGTATTGTCTGTCGTGGCTCAACAAATTTTGACGATTCAACACGCGATTGCGGCTCGAGTCAAAACATTCATTTTTGAAGATACGGAATTAAGACTCAATCCCACATGTGTAATTTTCATTACAATGAATCCTGGTTATGCTGGTAATAGTTTGTTTTGAAATGGTTGTGTTCAAAAATTAATTTGAGAGACAATCTTTAAAAAATATGCATTTTTTGTGCACAGGACGACAAGAATTGCCGGATAATTTGAAAGTCCTCTTCAGAACAGTGGCCATGATGGTTCCTGATTATGCATTGATTGGAGAGATTTCATTGTATTCAATGGGATTTGTGGATGCACGAAGGTACACCTGTTTAGGTGGTTCATAAGAAGTCACTATTTTTAGCTTATGTATAGGTTCGTGTGTTGGCGACCACGAAGCAATGAACCACCCTGTACGTATTAATGTAATATTCCAAGCCGATTTGTTTTACACTTTATATTTTTTTGAATTTTGAATTCAGTCTTTCTGGGAAAATCGTTGACACTTATAAATTGTGCTCTGAACAATTATCATCCCAGCATCATTACGATTATGGAATGAGAGCTGTCAAATCTGTACTTACTGCTGCAGGCAATCTCAAACTAAAATATCAGTCGGAGAATGAGGCTATGTTGGTCCTGAAAGCTATCAATGATGTCAATTTGCCAAAGTAATGCTAAAAAAGAGAAATCCTATAATTTAAATCCAAAATATTTGCCTTTCTAATTTGTTTATTTCCTTAGATTTTTGGCTCAAGACATTCCACTGTTCGAAGGAATAATTTCTGACCTTTTCCCTGACATTAAAATATTGAAACCAGACTTGGACACACTCGTTGATCGACTCAAAGTTGTGTGTGAAAAAAGAAATCTTCAACCCACAGATTTCTTCATTGAGAAAACACTACAGATTTATGAAATGATTTTAGTTCGGCATGGTCTGATGGTAAAATCTATTTTAATTAATATTAATTGATTAATTAATTAATATGAATAATTAATTTCGAATATTATAATTCTCTCGAAGGTTGTCGGTGAAGCCATGGGTGGGAAAACGTGTTCTTATCAGGTAAATCCAAACTTAACCGTACCAAAATTCATTCCTGCATGCGTTCAAAAAATTAACCACGTTATTTTCTTCAGTGCTTGGCCGCAGCCCTCACAGACATTCGACAAAATAAAATCCCTGGACTAAACGAATACAAAGTTATTTACAAAATAATCAATCCGAAAGCAATCACAATGGGTCAACTGTATGGGCAATTTGACCCAGTGTCCCATGAATGGTCGGATGGTGTCCTTGCAAATGCTTTCCGTGAAATGGCGTCTTCGACAACGGATGACCGAAAGTGGGTTGTTTTTGATGGGCCAGTTGATGCAGTTTGGATTGAGAATAGTAAATTGTTCAAATTAAACAGATTAAGACAACTAATTAATCAATTAATTAATGATTAACGAAAATTTTAGTGAATACCGTGTTAGATGACAACAAAAAACTTTGTCTCATGTCCGGTGAAATCATCCAGGTAAGTTTAGCGTGTAATTCAGTACAGGGTGGTTAATAAATAATTTTAAAATTTTTGGAATGACAGATGACACCACAAATGAACATGATGTTCGAGCCGGCGGATTTAGAACAAGCATCCCCTGCAACTGTGTCTCGTTGTGGTATGATTTACATGGAACCTCGACAATTGGGATGGCGTCCCATCAAGAATTCCTACATTGAACGTTTGCCCAAAGGATTTTCTGATGAACAAAAGGAATTAGTGGATGAATTATTTGAATGGATGATTGACCCTTGTCTAGAATTCCTTCGACTTGAGTGCAAAGTTTTTATCACAACATCCGAACTTCATTTGATTCAAGTAATAAAAAAAAATTGAAATTAGAATTTTGAAATTTTTCAAATTTTGACAACATTTTTTTTGGAAATATTCTAGGGTTTCATAAGAATCTACTCCAGTCTTTTGAAAGGAGAGTCTGGGACGGAAGATCAAGCACCACAGAGTAGTGTTTGGCTCCAATATTGTTTTGTTTTTGCTGGGATTTGGAGCATTGGCTCAACAATGATACAAGACAGTCGAGAAAAATTTGATGCATTTTATCGTCAACTCTTGGCTGGAAATAATAAAGATTTCCCTAAACCGAAAAATTATAAACTCAACAAAAATCAACTATTCCCTGAAAAAGGAACAGTTTTTGATTACGTTTGTGACAAGAGAACGAATCAATGGATCTTTTGGTTGGACACTATTGATCGTGAAAGTTTGAAGATTTCACCCACTGCCAAAGTATGCATTTTTTAAATAGCAAATTTACACAATATGACCTGTCTATTTCTTTTCTTGGCTTTAATTGCGTTTTTCTTTGTTCACAGGTCAACGAACTCATCATACCTACGGATGAAACGGCGAGACAAGTGTATTTTTTAAAAATGTACTTACACAATGGTTACCCAGTCATGTTTTTGGGTCCGACGGGGACTGGGAAATCCGCCATTACACTCTCCTACATTGTATCACTCTCAAAAGACAAATTCATTCCAAATGTAATCAATTTCTCAGCCCGTACGAGTGCAAATCAAACTCAAGACATCATCATGGCTAAATTGGATCGACGGAAGAAAGGATTATTTGGACCACCAGTTGGGAAAAAGTGTGTCATCTTCGTAGATGATTTGAGCATGCCACAGGTATGTCTTGTCGACCAAATGGGTGTTGTCGATTCACCCCCTTCTCTAAAAATACGTTGATATTTGGAATGCCAATTAATGTGTGTATTATTTTTTACCCAACAGAAAGAAATTTACGGAGCACAACCACCGATTGAACTTTTGAGACAATGGATTGACCATGGACATTGGTATGACAAAAAGGACACGTCTACCATTCAATTAATTGATCTTTTATTTGTGACGGCCATGGGACCACCGGGTGGAGGAAGGAATGATGTGACGGCTCGACTCATTCGTCATTTGAGCATATTGTCAATTGACTCCTTTGATGACAACACAATGAAAAAAATATTCACAGCCATTGTGGATTGGCATTTTGCAAAAGACTTTGAGAGTGATGTTCTGCGTTGGGCACGGGTATGGATGTACAGGGTGATTCATAACTTTTTACCTTTTTACATGGACTTTCTTTGTTGTAGCCGATGGTGTATGCTACAATGGCGGTCTACAAGTCAGCCATCTCACTCTTTCTTCCAACACCGGCCAAATCTCACTATGTTTTTAATCTTCGTGATTTTTCACGTGTGATTCGTGGACTTCTACTCATTCCACCGAGCCACATGGCTGAACCACAGAAATTAATGAGACTTTGGGTCCATGAAGTCTACCGTGTCTTTTATGATCGACTCATTGACACAGACGATCGAGAAACATTTTTTAATTTGGTTGGGACGACCATGGTGGAAAATTTTAAGTATGAGTTACAAAAATTATTGGGTCACTTGGCTCCTGCTGGAAAAGCTGTTCAAGACATACACATGAGAAATTTAATCTTTGGTGATTATATGGATCAACATGCTGATATCAAAATTTATGATGAGGTAAATGTAACTCATGTTTTACGTACTTGTAAGTTGTAAGTGTTTGAAATGTTTATAAAAGTTTAATTTGTTAAAAAATAGGTCCAAGATTTGGATGAACTTGCAGACATTATGGAAAATTATTTGACAGAGTACAACATGTTGACCAAAACCCCAATGCACCTTGTACTTTTTAAATTTGCAATTGAACACATCTCAAGAATTGCTCGTGTTTTGAAACAAGACAATGGACATGCACTCTTGATCGGTATCGGTGGGAGTGGGCGACAGAGTTTAACCAAAATGGCTGCCTTCATGTCTGGTTATGATCTTATTCAGGTAACTTTCTTTTAAAAACATGGGATAATTTTTAAAAATTTGCTGTAAATCTTTATTTCTTTGTCTAGATTGAAATCAGCCGAACCTACGGACTGCATGAATGGAGAGAAGATTTGAAAAGAATTTTAAAACATGCTGGAAATGATGGAAAACAAACTGTGTTTCTATTTGCGGACAATCAAATCAAAGATGAAAGTTTTGTTGAAGACATCAATATGATTTTGAACACAGGAGATGTTCCTAATTTATTTCAAGCAGATGAAAAGGGTGAAATTTTAGAAAAAATGCAAAGTGCAGCGAAAGAGACTGGGAAGAAAATTGAGACTTCACCTTTGTCCTTGTACAATTTTTTTGTGGAGAGAGTTCGATCCAATTTACACGTAGTTCTTGCCATGAGTCCGGTTGGTGATGCTTTCAGGAATCGTCTTCGAATGTTCCCGTCTCTCATCAATTGTTGTACAATTAATTGGTAAATAAATAATTTTACACAAGATTTGTATATAATTTGAAGACATAAAATATTTTATGATTTTTTAGGTTCACAGAGTGGCCAGAAGATGCATTGGAAAAAGTAGCACAAAAATTTCTCTCCGTACTTGAAATGGATGAAAGTCTGAGGTCTCGTTGTGTTTTTATGTGTAAACATTTTCATGAGTCCATTCGTGTCTTATCCATCAAGTAAGATTTATTTGTACAAATTACAAGGTAATTACTTTTGGAATACAGTAATTTAAACAAATTGTGTAATTTATTACAGATTTTTCGAACAATTGGGAAGAAAGAATTACGTCACCCCTACGTCATACTTGGAATTGATTCTGACATTCAAGTCTTTGTTGGGTGAAAAAAGAATGGAGACGGAGGAACAGCGTGAGCGATACCTCACAGGATTAGAAAAATTAAAATTTGCTGCCTCACAAGTTTTTACAATGCAAGATGAGTTGACTGCTTTGCAACCTAAACTGATTGAAACATCTGCAGCTACTGAGAGACTCTTGATTAAAATTGAACGGGACACATCGGATGTTGAAGCCACGAAGGAAATTGTGGCTGCAGATGAAGCATTGGCCAATGAGGCAGCCGCTGCAGCTCAAGCCATCAAGGATGATTGTGAAAATGATTTGGCTGAAGCCATTCCTGCATTGGAAGCAGCTTTACAGGTCGGTATTTTATTTTTAGGAATTTTTTCCAATTATGGGTAAGAATTTTCTGAACAAATTGAGAAATTGTGATATTGTTCTGTATTTTAGGCTTTGAATACACTGAAACCCGCAGACATCACAGTCGTAAAATCCATGAAAAATCCTCCAGCTCAAATCAAAATGGTTCTAGAAGCCATTTGTGTGATGAGAGGAATCAAACCAGAAAAGAAAATGGATCCAAATGGAAAACAAATAGAAGACTATTGGGGAGCATCACTCAAAATGCTTGGAGACATGAAATTCTTGGAAGGGTTGAAGGAATATGACAAAGACAATATCCCACCTATGTACATGAAAAAAATTAGAGAGAAATTCATGAAGAATCCTGATTTTGAGCCTAACGAAATTAAAAAAGTTTCAACAGCCTGTGAAGGATTATGTAAATGGGTTCGTGCCATGGAAGTCTATGATCGTGTCATTCGAATCGTTGAACCTAAAAAACTCAAATTGGCTGAGGCGGAAGGTGATCTTCAGAGTCAAATGGATAAATTGAATGAAAAACGGTCCCAATTACAAGGGGTACGATTACAATAATTAAAAGATACAATATTTACAGAAAACCTCTCTACAACGTACTCTCGTTAAATTTTTTAGGTCACAGACAAATTACAAGCTTTGAATGATGAGTACGCAGCCATGAATAAAAAGAAAAAGGATTTGGAGGACAATATTGAACTTTGTTCACAAAAATTGGAAAGGGCTGAAAAATTGATTCGTAAGACCTAATTAAAATTATAGGAACCAAAAATTAATTGTTAATTAATTAATTTAATTATGAACAGAGGGTCTTGGTGGAGAGAAGGATCGGTGGAGTGAGGGTGCGTCCATGTTATCCGACAGACTTTTTAATATTTTTGGCGATGTCCTCATATCTGCAGCAGTTGTGGCATACCTTGGCCCATTCACCGTCGACTTTCGTCAGGTATAAAATTCTGAGTCTAAATTTTGGTCACTGTCAATTTTAATTACACTTTAAAATTTCTCTCCTACAGGATTGTGTGTTAGAATGGCAAGCATTATGTTCTTCAGAGAAAATTCCATGCTCCCCAGTCTTTTCACTCATAGCTACACTTGGCGACCAAGTCAAAATTCGAAATTGGCATTTGGCTGGACTTCCTATCGATACATTCTCTATCGACAATGGAATTATCGTGAGTAATGCGAGAAGGTGGCCCGTCATGATTGATCCACAAGGTAGAGTAATATTATTTCCTGGATAACAAGGAAACTCCTTCACGTGTAAACCTTGGACGTGGATTTAAGATTACTAAAGGTCAACTTTATGAATTCTACAGGTCAAGCGAGTAAATGGGTACGAAATATGGAGAAGGTCAATAATTTGGCCGTCATCAAATTGACAGACTCAAATTACCTTCGTGTAGTTGAGAGTTCAATCCAACTCGGAGTTCCAGTTCTTCTGGACAATATTGGAGAAGATTTGGACCCTGGTATATTTTTATGAACCTCATGATGAAATCCCATTGAGATTGGATTAGGTGTAATTCGGGGTTTTCTCTTGTGTCCACTTTTTACAGCACTCGAACCTGTTCTTTTGAAGCAAACTTTTAAACAAGGGAACATTCTTTGTATTAAAATTGGAGACAGTATTGTGGAGTATTCCAAGAATTTCCGATTCTACATCATTACAAGGCTACGGAATCCGCACTACTTGCCCGAGATTGCTGTCAAGGTAAAAATTTTAAGAGAAATCGAATTGCGAACTCGTCGCGTAATTTTTCTGTTGAGATTGGGCTACTTTTTATTCTTAAAACTGACTTGATTGACAACCAACCCAAACAGGTGACACTATTAAACTTCATGATCACACCACTTGGACTCCAAGATCAACTCCTTGGAATAGTGGCTGCGAAAGAAGAACCGACTTTAGAAGAAGAGAAAAATCAACTAGTAGTTGAGTCTGTGACGAACAAAAATTTATTG
>JAQGCB010001928.1:0-12844 GCA_034698835.1 Protaphorura tricampata
GAAAATTATTATATGCATACATGTACATCAAATAATTAATTATTAACTAATTCAATTTTAACGTGGGCAACCACGGCATACCAAGCGTCCCTATTTAAATTTAAACTAAACTAAGCCTAACGATTGACGACGAAACCACTTTTCATGTAAAAACTGGAGGTCCGACCACTTGTCATGACCACAAGAATGACCAAATTATCGGCAGACAAAATTTTAGATGATCATAAGAAATTTTTGAAACGATTCATTCCAGGCGTATTCGTATTATTTTTTTGCCTTCCTTACCCGAGTTTTTACAGAAGAAGTGACTGCCGTGCGTCATCTAATTAATTGCTGTAATTTGAACATTTTTCTACCCAAGCACTCACATACGCATACGACAGCACACAAATACCCATTAATCTCTTTACACTTACGGTAACTATACAGTTTTTGATTGTCCGTTAGCAATATAATTGTACATAAATTACAAATTACATTACCTAAGTATCAATATACATAATATTAATGCAATATTAATCGCATGAAATGTCTAATAGCTTAATTTGAAAATACTGTACACTGAAAATCTTTCATAAACTTTTAATGGGGAATTCATTAATTTAATTACTAGAACGACATCGAGAGCGAGAATGAAAATTTAGCACAAAACAACATTCATGACACTATGCTAAAGTTTATTCGGGGAATGAGGCAAAGCGAAATCATGCGGCCCTTAAATGCACTAACTAATAGTATCTGATTTTCTCAGCAGCTAAGACTAGACAACCTAGTATAGCATCTATTTCAAAACTAGGGCTTCCTAATTTAACACCAATTTGTTAAATACAAGTCCTATATACCTAAAGGGAAATATGTACATATTTGCATCACAGCGTTCGCTATTTAATTTTCATTCTGCACCTGCACTGCGCTCCCAGAATATATATTATTTTATCAATAATACCTATATATTATGTATAAAATTTTAATTAAACGTTAAGATTCGAAATATTTATTCTAAGACTTAAACTACTCTAACGCTATGTCATCCAACTAAGCACACACGAAAACATTAAAAGCAATTAATTCTGATGGAGTTAATAAATTTGAAATATTTGACTCTATTCTTATGTGTATGGAAATCTGAACAATTTGACCTACTCGGGTGGAATTTAATTTTAATCCGTCCTGGGCACAAATAACATGCATATTTCGCTGAAACCTCCACAAAACTGCCAATTTATAATACGTTCTGGATTTTCTGACTCAATAATTGACCAATATTCGTGGCTTTGTCCTTGAAACATAAAATTCTATATTAAGAGTGATCCATTTTCGGCTGATCTGAATTTTCATGTTATAGCTGATTTCCTTGTGAAATAAAATTGTAGGGCATATCTGATTTGTATTCTCTGATTTTGCTTTATAAATTATTCAGGAAATTCAAATGATTTTCTATATTTTTTGACTGCATACAAATATAAATACCATATCAGTGCTATCCTCTCCTGTCGTGTAGTATGTTTGTAGTGTATAGTACATTGTTCCTGTTTTGTTTTACAAAAGACCTTATAAAATACATTGACGTTATAAAACTCATTCAGACAAGTTTACAAAAGAAATTCCAACTCCCATTCATTCCATTGATAAATTTTCCCATTCATTCATTCTCTTTCTCTTTCTATACAATTAGACAAAATAAATATGAATGGAGGTGAATTCCAAAAGTGATGACGACAACTGACGGCATGACCGGAAAATCATCAAAGTGATTGAAATTTATATTTAGCATTGAAATCCTATGATTACTTGGAGCAGTCAGTGTGTTTTCAGAGAATTTGTGACTATTTTTATCATTTAATCTAGTATAGTGCTATTTGTAACTTCTAAAGCGGATTTCAATTGGACTAATTTGTATTTTAAGAGCAAGTCTGTACTTGTCTAGACAATTTACTCTAATTGGTTTCATCGTTTAGAATATTTAAATCGTTTTAGTTTTTGACTGTTAAGTTTAAAATAGGAATTCTCAGATATAATCTTTCCACCAAAGTTATAAATCACAGCTTAAATTCCAGAGAAAAACGTAATTTTCGGTTGAATAGAGCTAAAAATATTTTATAAAATCAGAATTAAAATCCGTAGTACTTCTAGGCGATACGAAAACGGAACTACGTACACTACACACTAAATCCGACAAAAACTGTGGGAAAGTAATAACTTGATATTAATTTGTACGTACGTAAATATGTTGTCTCTCAGGAATAGGAAGTACAGTAAAATGTGAATGACTGAAATAAATAAAGAAAAGGTGAGTTGGTATATCCGAACAGTACGTACTGTACTGACGTTACACAGTACGAGTACAGTAATGGATTTGAGAGAAGAAGAAAAGAGAAATAAAGTGAAAAAACCCTACAGTGCAGTGAAAGTAGAAAGAATAAAAGGGAAAGGGGAAGACTTCATTATTTCACTCGACTTGAGTCAGTGAAAGAAATAAAACATCAATATTACGCTTATCTCAATGGACAGGTCTCCGTTCGACTGCCTTGCCATTGCCATTCCGTCCTTAGTAGGAGTAGCCTCGAGTGTCGACTATTTCTTAAGGTTGGTCTGTCTCTCTTATCTTATTGATTGGAGTGGACCCAGAATTAAGAACAATGAAGGACTAAAAACTATATATACGTACAAGGGAAAGGTGGATAACAAAGGAAATAAGAGAGATCATTATTGTTGTGAGACGTAGCGTACGTATATGTACGTATACTCCTACGTGTACATTCGTCTCTCTGTCCCAACTCTCATTTATTTCTCTGATTTTCTCTGAAATAAAGAGAAAGTTAGAGTTGGACGGACGGACGGACGGACAACAAAGAGAAAATAAAGAGAAAACCATGCACGGAGAAACTTGTTCAAAGAAATAATTTAGATTGTACTCTCAAATAATACACAAAGCGTCAGCCTCAGCCTCCTTTCTGTAAGATTCAAGATACTGGACCAGTACCTAGTCGAGTCATGATAAGAATAAGAGTGAGTAGGCATGACAAAACTTTCTCTTCAATAGTTTATTATAGACCCAGTCGTCGTCTTTTATGTTTATTTTTGTTTGATGATATTTCAACTGGAAATGGAAGGAAAGTCAGTCATGAGTTCAGAGCGTGAATCATGAAAACAATAATTGACCTCAGGCAAGTTAGGCAAGCCAACTGTGTTTGATAAGTCTTTTGTGGGTCCAGTCGGTGCATTAGTTGGTTGTATTATTTTGAGACAGACATGACGAAGTATTTTCATTCGGTTCATAATAATTGACATGTTTATCCGTTATTTTTTTAATGGAAGAAAAGTTAATATTAGCAACAAATTCTATCGGGCGTCCAGAAAATCTAATGACGTTGAAAGTTACCGTTACCGTTTTCAATGCTGGCGTGATATTATTTTTATACGCAAATTGAAATCCAAGTTGATCTGTTGCAAAATTGAAATAATTCACCCTTAGTATCGTGTGTCAATTAAAAATATGGAAATTGTAACCCAATACGACTGGTGTCTCAACCTTTCATTTCATCATTCACTCACACCTTCAGTTCAGCACGTGTATTGATATGCTTGTCTCTGTCATTCTTGAAATTTGATCCTACCTTTATTTTTATCTACGTCTATTAATGGAATAACACTAATTACGTAATTGTACAATATTACTTAAGACATATAACAATTAGAGTGATACCTATGTTATGAACATTACAGAAAGAACTTGAAAACCATCCATACCATGCAAAATACGAATGCAATTTACAACATTGCAAATACACACGATTTGAAAAAAAAATGATGCAGAAAATCAGTAATCCAGAACAATGAAAATTAATAAATCCTCTCGGTTTACTCAGGAACAAAACAAATAAATGCTCAGGACAAGGACACCGTTAAATTAAAATTTGATTCCAGGAAAGCAAAATGAAGAAAATAATACGGAGGTCGTGTCATCAGCTGTAGTAGTACTACTATAATACAAATATTTTCTCTTATGCCAACTCAAGACTAAAGAATTTCAACCTTCTGACTTTTAGATTAAACTCATTTGCTCATTCAAGATTAAAAACTCCGTTGAGTCGTACATATTATTAAAAGTAGGGAGAACCTCAGGTTAGCTAAGTCATGATTCACTGCTAATGCTAATGCCGACAGAGACAGATAAACACGTACAGGGTGGTTAATAAGAAATTACTATAAGAAAGTAGAGTATGCACAAGTGTCATGTACTTGTGTATTCCCCATGCGTAAAATCATTAGCGTACTTGGGAAAATATTATTAACAACCCTGTACTGTACTTTCACCAACTTTCACTAATGCTTTCACTCTTGGAGTGAAATTGGAATGCCGGACGGATTCAAGTGCGGCCGTGCCTGTGAAGTGGGAGCAATAAGGAATGAAGAGCGGCATTCCAAAGAGTTCTCAGATGACTGGTTCTATAAATTAGACTCACTTGATGAGGAGAAGAAACCTCCGTCTGAGATGAAGAAAACTCCTAAAGATAACGATGAGCTTTTTTTCACATCTGCTTGATTTCATAGTCAAAGTTAAAGCAGAAGAGCAGAAAAAAGTAGGTATGAAATGTTGTCGGTTCGGTTGACTCATCGTGTCTGGCGTTGTGTATGTATGTAAAGTAATAAGGCTACCTATAAATTTTTGAATGGCTGTCTTAAAAAAAGTGTGAACGTCATTCCTCGTTTATTGGCACTCTCCAGTTAATAACTAGAATTTACTCTCTGTGACTGTGACTTTTTATTGGTACCTCTGGTTTCCCTCTCATATACATGCATTTTTTAACTTATCCAAATATTTAAAGTCGAAGGAAGGTCTCTTATTGAAATCGGAACGATTTTTGGATGGGGGTTATTTGAGGGTTGAGCCATCAAACCCGACAATACTTGGTTAGCTTTTTCCCCAATTACACAGATCTGATTTTGACTGACCTATAGCGCAAAACCGGCAAGATTCCTTCTCTAGCATATTTCTTTTATTAATTTCAATAAAAGGAATCCCATAACCAGTGACCTTAATATTCAAGATTCCTGAACAACAAATATGGCTACTTTTTATTAGCTATGAAATACATGTATAATGTTTAAAAATAAAACACTTCAATAAAATCTTGTCTTGACGTCAGTAGTGATTCTGATTCTCATCTAAAGTGCAATATAAGTGCAGGAATATTTTCTCTTCGTAGAATTCAAGAAAGACAAGAAATCTAATTAAATCTGTCATTCCCTTTGATAGAAAGTTCTATTTTAAAAAAAGGTTCATAATATTTCTATTTCTGGTTGGTAATGTTGGCATGTATGAATGACGTAAGAACAGATGAAAGTAAAAGTAGGGCAGAATTCATCCTATGCAGTGCAGTGCAATTAAATAAAATTCATACATGTGCCGAGGTTACAGCAGCAGTGCAGTTGGCGCATTAAAATTGGTGGATTCCTTTCAAGCAAAGCGGAAAACTCAGAATTCAATTACTAAAATATTTTCTAACTCTCATTCATACAAATTCCAATACTACTAACTAGGTCACAAGTGCATACACATACGCATATTCAACATTTGCGAGCATTTTAAAGTTCCTCAAGTACAACTACGCTAATATATAACATTAACAACTTGTAATTTCTAATTTCAGTGGTAAAATTCCTACATTCGAAAAAATTCTTGAAACAGGGCTCCATTTTAAAGAAACGAGATTGACTTTGAATCGGAAAACGTAAAGTGTCCTGAGTAGCAAAAGCACAGCAAACTTTATGTCAAATTGAGATTAAAGGTTGAGTTTCCTGTGTAAGTTTTGATAGGAAGTCATCAGAAATCGTAAATCGTGAAAGACTAGATGAAATATAAATAAAAATAAAAACTAAAAGTCACTTCAAAAGAATCAAAGACATGAATGTAATGTCCTACAAAATGTGGCAGGACTTTCACTTCAATTTGATCTGGTCATCCTTCACTTTCTCTATCCTCCTCTGCTGCTCTGCTCTACTGAGATACTTAATGAAAAGAAATGAAATCGATTTTAGACTCTTTGCTTTCACCACTTTCACTTCCTTCCTTCCTTCCCCAAAGACGACGACCGTACACGCCGTACTGACTAAGGAGAGCAGCAACGACAGACGAAAAAAACGACACACGACACAGTCCTTGTACAATTTCTCCATTTTTTAAACCTTCTTCACTAGTAGTACAGTACTTCACGATTTTCAACATTTCAGCTGGTAGTAGCTGCTGCTATTTCGATCCAAGGAACAACCTAGTCTTTTTATTTTTCTCTTGCTGTGCCCGCATCACATCCCCACTTGATCGGACGCCCGGACTTGGACTTGGACGGACTTTCACCACCACCACTGTGTGGAAATACAGATATATGTTTGTACTGTACTGTACCACTGAAAAAAAAGTGGAGCATCCTACATAAAGTTGGGCAGTTACTCTGTGGATAATGTGTCTCCACTCATGTGTAAACGAGTCCTTTTTCGTAGAACTTCTATTTCATACATGCACAACGTACTACATAGAAAGGTGTTCTGTTCAGGAAAGGAAGCAAAAGCAAATCTCTTGAGAACTTCCTCAAACATCTTTCCATCAAGGAGGTAGGTTTTTTTTTCTCTTCTTCTTCTCTGGGATGGAAATAAAGATTTATACTGAACATGGTGAAGATCACATACTACACCACACCACACCACCACATTCACAATATTTGGTCGAACCCGCACACCGACTGCACAAGTTACAAGTCCAAGCATAACCATCATTTCACAAGTGTTGTTGAAGGAGACTGACTAGGAAAACCAACATAATCCAAAATAACTAAAACTGAAACATGGTCTGGTCTGTCCGCAATATTTGTCTTGTAAACAAAATCTCACGGAAGCCAATGAGACGTCGACGGGACGCGTCATTTTCTCAAAATATGATAAAACTTAATGCTAAGAATGGATACCAAAGTTAAGGTCTCTCCGACTTGGACAAACCAATGCATTCTAGAAACTACTTTTCGAAAAAAATTTTAAATTCTATCCTAAAGTGAGTACAACATAAGCAGACGCCGACACACCACATTGCATTCTTAGCACTAGTTGACCAGAATTCCTCCTAGTCCATTATTTTACTTTCCTGAGTCGTAACTGTGTATTCGTAAGTATTTATCTCACAAATTACATACATAATGACAATAATTGACATCAACAACACCTAGACAGACAACAAGATGTGGTATTACATTGACCATTCACTTATTACCATACCCATAAGGGCACGGGCACACTAATAATTTCACAAGCAGTGCTTTCATTCTATTCCTCCTTATTTGCCTCTTCGCATTCCGATTGAAAAATTCAAGCGTGAGTGAGGATTTAAAATTTTGAACACATTTTTGTGGAAGCCGGTCCATGTAGCTCACAACTACTAATGTGGCTTCCTAGAACCAAAATAATTTCAAATGCCAAATATAAAACACTACCGTACAAGTACGACCACGAAACCACGATCTAAATGCAGTGCAAAAATTTACAATTTAGTGTGTGCTTAGATGGACTCACCCTGTTATTTATTTTTACATTCGAAGCGAACGACAGACAACAGACAACACAACACAACACAGATGCTACCGCCACGCCGGACCCATCTTAATTGTCAATGTACATATTTCGATTTACAAAGAAAGTGCTCTTTAGTGTGGAAACTTGTGGATCTCATGGAACTTATGGATGAACTGATGGTCAGTTAACGTATTTATAGTATTTATTCGAGCAAATGGATGCAGGTATTATGAGAATACAATAATGAAAAGGAAATGATGACCGTAGAAGACAATTCAATTCAGAAAGGTTCATCAAGAAGAAACTAACGGACCGATTTTGTTCATGGCCGTCCATTCGCTGTATGTATTTAACTTTGTCAGTTACTAACTAATCATAGGTTGGTTTCCTTTCCTGGTATATATATTCGGCTACCCTGGTCTGGATCTTCTACAAGTAAATCAAGTTAAATACAATAAAGTCATTTCAACTTCTGGTCCCCAGTTGAAGAGGTAGATCTAGTTCTTCTTACTACTTCGACTATTCACGTCTACTTTCTACTACTAGTTCGTATTCTCTTCTCTGTCGACAAGTAGTTGGAAGTGGAAGTGGAAGTGTGCTACTGGTGGAAACTGAGGCTGAGGCTGACGACTGGTTAAAGTTGAGGAGAGAAGACATGTTAGACAAAGGGGCTCATTTGGTGAGTGGAGAAAAGGACTGGAGAGAAAGTTTCCAAGTTGGAAAGAGAAAGTGCATCGGAGAGGAATGATGAGGTACAAGAGGGAAATTAATGGACTAGTCTCTTGGAAACATAAGAATTAGCGTTAAGAGGAGAGGCAACAGCTGCAAAGATGGAGAGAGGACAGGTCTGGCCATATACTCTCTTATAGCTTCAGACCAAAACTCCAATCTTACACGCCTTTATAATTAGAAACTCAGTTAGTTTCACGAGGAAACTATTTTTCATGTAAGAGAAAGTCTGGTCGATGTGAAAATTCACACGTCCTTATGGTTATGATCGATTTTGACCTCAAAATAATATTCTGATTCGTAGCTACTAATTTTTGCAACTATCTAACGAATCTTTTGAAATCTGTAAAAAAATTAAACTAGTTGGCAATTAAAATTGAGACCATGTTAAATAACCAATTTCGTTTAATATGAGGTTTACATGTGCGAAGGTTTCCTTGTCCTTCCATTCTATACACTGTACAGTATACGGCAACCATTATTTGAACTCTGCGCTCTCATTTCTGACTTGAAATGAGCTCAGAATACCGCTAAACAACACATTAGGTAACCCTACATGGAGAAAGGACCTCTTCACTAAAACTATAAGGGCAAAGGGTTTGTCTTGAGTATACATAACTAAGGGAACGGTTCAAAACACTTGGGGGCTTATCTTCTAGTGTTTCAACCGTTTCCTTAATTAAATTTCAATACATTGACGACTAATTACTGTTAGTCTTATCATCTTACTGGCCGGGAAGTTTGATGTCATTGCTACTGAAATGTGTAGTGTCATAGTCATAGTTGCTCTTATACACATTTTCTTTACCGCTGTTTGGATTGACTAATAGAGTCTCTTCGTTAAGACGAGGTAGGCGTCAGTTTCAATCGGAATTATATAAAGCCTGTTAACTACAGAAGAGAAAATGAAGCTCAAAATAAACCCAAAAAGGTCATGAAACTCTCCCTTCTCTTCTCGGATTATTTTAAGATACGTCGTCGTCGTCATCGTCATACAGAAAGAGTAAAGAGAAAATTAAGACCTGGTAATGCTGTAGATAAGATTAGATGACGTTGTCAGAAATCCGACCCTATTACTCTATCTCTGCTCTATCTGTTAAGACCAAAATATTCGGACATTCATCCTGTCTACGTGTAGAGTAGAGACAGTCGCTGTCTGACTAAACATAGCAAGAGATGCAGCACAGATTTAATTATTAAAACGACCTCACCAAGTTAGCAATACGTTTGAGCTTAACGTGTTCATTTTTGAACAGACTACTACAGAAAGAAATTCTTACGATGCTTTGTGCTAGTTCTTACGAGTACATCAAAATTGAAAGAACCTCATCACCACCCACCCCGTATGTATAATTTTAAGGGCATGCATGCTCAAAATGCAAGGTAATTCATGCTCGACTATATTTCCATTTCACTACACCGAAAGATATGACTTATGACGAGAATTCCTCAACGTCTCAAGATTAAAGGGAAAAGCCAAAAATGAAGTCTTGGAAATTAATACTATTCAAATATTAGTTCAATTCAACTGGAGCTACGACGACGTCGTCGTCCCACAGCCACAATCCACAAAGCAATATTGCTTTCCTTTGGAGTCTCGTCTCCCATGCAGTCAGTCTCGGAGCCAGAATAGTGGAAATATTTCAGGTAATATGATATGAATGAGAAGCCTGGTGCCTGGGCCTGGGTCTATTCTGATGTTACAATTAATCTTGTGGGATTTCGCCAAGTTCTCACATCAGTGAATCTGATCATTCGTTTGCGGTGGTTCTCACAGTCTAGCGTCTAGCCCTGGCAGTCTACAGTCTGAACTAGTACTCCTACAGGTTGTTAACGATCTAACTAGTCAGTCAGAGCACAGGAAGAGCAGATGCTTGTGTTGAATACGAATAAATACACATGAATGAGTTTTGAGCATAAATAGCTTTGATCACATCAAAGATTACTACTTCGTATCTTTCCTAACAGTCAAAAACGACGAAAGGATTTAGACGGGAAGGGAAGGAAAGCGCAGATTTTGATTTTAGAGTGCCGTCGACCAGATAGCCATGTAATTTCATGCAGTGGGATCAAACATCAGTAAAATGAGTTTGTTTGTTACCAGTATTGCCTCGGGCAAAATAAAATCTTCATATGTGAGCGTGTGTTTGTAAAACCAATGCGAAATGATTGAAGTTAGAGTTAGGCTAGGCTGGCTAGGATTTTATAAATAACTCACTCAGAATTCTTTGAACCGAATTGTTTGGATTGGATTTTATTTATGTGAAAGTCAGCGTGGGTGTCCATGAGTCAAACAAATGTTAGACGCCTACATACATATGCCGAAAAATTGGAAATCAGAGGCAATAAATTTATATGAGCGAATGGGAATGAGCTGCGAACTCAATATGCGATGCCTCAACCTTAATGTATTCTCAGAATCGTTAAATACCCTTTACGTTTACAAATTGCACAAATTTCGCATAAAAATACCAGGAATATTCATCGTATCTGTATTTTAACTAATTTGTCAGCTCCAAAAACTATCCAGCATCAATTGGTGTAAACTGATTGTCTTACATTCCAGTAGAATCCTTTGAATGAACACTCTAGAAATACGATATAAGAAGGAAAGCCAGCCAGCACATTATAGTGCAGCATATTATGTAAGCTTAAGTTATGAGTTAATTTAGAAAATGCTCATTCTATTGTGTATTTATGTTCCCTAGGGTTAAACACGAGGGAAATCATCGCTAGCTTTAGTTCCTAGCCTTTCATTTCGTGGAGAAACAGATAGATAACTTCATCCTAGCTAGCCATGCTAGTTTTCCATATCCCGAGAAGAACAACTTCAGATCTCAACTTTGTGCCTTAAGTCTGTCGACAGATAGACAAACAGAGGGACAGACAGACAGACGACAATCCAATAAAGTGCTGAGTACGTACAATTATTCCGCCTGATCTTTCTTCTTTTTTTGGAATACTCAAAACTAGAGAGTAAAAGTTTTGTCCTTGGTCTTGTCATTTTTGGGGTCTGAGGTTATTGATTTTAGAAAGTGCAAACATACGTACGAAAGTCGGAAAAAATAGTCTACGGCCTCCACCGCTGCGACAAGGAATCATTTCCACGTGTATGCCGACGATTCAGAATGCAAATGAGCGAATAATTGCCGGGGCTACAATAGACACCTGGATTGGAATAAACGCCGGGTCTTTCTCCATTACGCTTATGGAGAAAGCGGTGAAAGTTAGCGACATTTGACCCTGCCGGAAAAAATATACGTTTTAAGTCAATCTGATTTTTACATAAAAAGTAGTTTCCTTGTGAGCTGAGATTGGAGTCAGTAAGGCAGTCAAAAGACCGACGACGACGACTACGATGACGAACCAAAGATCAACCGGAAATGGAGACTCGGAGACAAGAGGAGTGACAAGAGATAATGGAAAACGAGGAGGGATGGAGGAGGATTCAATGAGAAGAGAGCTGAGAGCTTGTAATGAGAGAAAGTCCTGAACCTGACTTTTCTCTCAAATGCAGAAAAAAAATCCCAACCCACGGATCCAACTAAAAAGTTGAAGGATTCCACGAGCAACCCAACCCAACGTGCGTTTCAGAACGTACTCTTGAGTTTGAAATTAAAATGAAGATTCTTCTTTTTTTCTTACAGAACTTGATGTCGACTCACTCAGAAAAAAGAAAGTTTGGTGAAACTACCATTCGTATGCGAGAAAAAAAATCAATTGTGAGAAGTCCCAATTCCAATCCTTTAACTTTTTGATCATTTACCCGGCCCTGCTTGCCTCAGAAGAAGAAAAAAAAAGTCGCAGAGTGTGCAAAATCATCACACCCGTGGAGTCAGAGTCACTTTCCCAACGTCAGTGTCATTTTAAGGAGGAGGAAAAAAAAGGTTGGGTGTCTCAAATGACAGGATATATCTAGTCAGGTATAAATTGCCACTTCATACTCCATGTAATGGGATCGGGATGATGGGATGGGGAAATAGAACTAACACACAAAGTGAGTGAGAGGAAGGAGAAAGCAAATGTGGAAGTTTACTGCATTAATGGCACATAAGTACGTATGCACGAGACAGGAAGGAAATAACTTACAGTTCATAGAACAGGGTGTTTCAAAAAACACAAAGTATTACTATGGCTAAGTTGGGTCAATCGTCAATCTCACAATTAGAAACTGATGTTTTTGTTAACTTTCGTCATAAAATGACGGGTTTAAGTGTGTGAAAGTTTGGAGAAAGTGGTGGTAGTCGTAAAGTCTCACTTTAGGTCGTAACTTTCGGAAATCTAAGGACTTTCTGTTCACCTTGTGGTATATTCGTCTAAGAAATTGATGTTGAAATCCAGTACAGGGTGTTCCAAAAATTGCTAATTGTAAACCTACATGTTAAACCTAACGTTCTATGAATGCTGGCAGTATCTGCCCCTCATGTATTTGTCTACCTTATCGTGCAGACACAGCACTGAGTGTTCGAAAATGAACTCTAACAAAGTATAACTACTTACTTTAAGTCAAATTTGCAATTAAAAAGGGCGCCCCGTTGATTCCCTCCATGAAAAA
>JAQGCB010001929.1:0-12843 GCA_034698835.1 Protaphorura tricampata
TTGACCTATTCAATAAATATGACCCAACAAAACACAGACCAATTCAATTTGATGGGATTTATTGTTAGATCGGATTGTTGACTACACAAGAGACAGACCTTAGTATGTTCTAACTATGCCTGCCTGCATGCGAGTGTTGGATTTACTAGGAGAGGAGAATTTATATGGGAGGAAAGACCAAGTAAAGAGCCATGCTGGTCTGATGGATACTGCATGGCGGATGTGTGTTAAAAGGAGAAGGAAAAGAAACACGTGGATTCTTCACTGTGTACGTGTCTAAAGGGGCAGTGCTTAGCCTGCCTACGTGGAACTACAGGAAGAAACACACCTTGATGGCGCTGAGGGCACCGTACATATGTTAAAGACCAAATGAATAATCTCATAATTGATAATAAATTGAATTACAAACAAATGATCAAAACAGCTAATTTAACACTAAAGTTTCACGAACACTCGCTGTGCTGGGGTTCAATTCCTCGGACCTCCTCTCCCCCGGGTTCCTTTAAAGAGGTTTTTCTCAACTGGTTTTCCTACTACTATCGTAACTTCATAATTAATATGTAAATCCCTAGACCAAATGGGGAGGAACTCGCAAAAAGACACACGAAATGCACGAGATGTTTGATTCAACCTCGGCTATGTCAATTAATCAGTGGATTTCTTTTATTACATACGAAGATAATGCCCGCCGTGCATTTATTTGACCAGTCAGTCCAGTCCAGTCAGTCAGACCATTACAAACACGTACAGCATTACATCCATGCAGTTGCAGTTAAACTCGGCTTCAACTTCGGCATCATGATACCGCAGATACGTACAAGAATCTCAATCTCAACAAAAAAAGTATACACACTGATACATCCATTGACTCACAACTTTTTTAGTTCTGTTCTGCTCTGTAGAAATTTTTCCCATGGATGTGATCAAGTAGCTAACTAACTCTAACTCTTTCATGGGTCGAGTCTGCCTTTGCTTGCCTGCAGATTCTGATTCTTATAACCATTTCTCATGTGTATGAAATTACAAGAAAGGTGTACGTACATAGTTCTAGTGTGTAGTGGATAGCCAGTGTGTCAGTCAGGCAGTCAGTCAGAAATCTCAGGTGTGCCAGTGCCGTGGCTTGTGTTGTGTAGGTAACCCTAGAGTAGTCAGTCAGTCAATTCTATATTTCAAGTTTTCCCTTAGCTAATGCTAAACCTTCCCTTTCAATCTCACTCCATTCCTATTGCTATTGCGTTGCATCTCACAAAAATTATTTCCTCCTTTTAGCCCACAGATCATTTTTAGAAGAATCAGTTCAGTGTTAGACGTGAACCTGACAGTAACGTTAACGTAGTCACACATCAAAATTAATTAGGTGCACCAAAATTCACAAAAATAATTAAGACAATTTTTATCAGAAAAATTTAATTTTTTTCAAAAAAAAATTCTGAATATTTTTTTCATCAGTGATTTTTAATTCGTACATACGCAAGTGGTGAGCTTCAAAATTTTTTTGAACGGTGTGATTGATTTTACAACGTGATTTTGAATTCGGAACTTTACTTTTTGGACAGCCCTCAGGGCGAATCCACGACAATTTGTGTACCGTTAAAATTTCGATGGGTCGAAATGAAGTTTTGTGTGAACCGGGCCGGGTGAATTGACCGGATAACAAAAAAGTGCCAAAATTTTAATTTTGTGAACAAAGGACTACGGGACGCCATAGAAAAAATCAACTTCGCTTTCTTTTGTTAATTAATTATTTTCACCTCTCCTCGCCTTGTTTTTGTTGTGTTTTCTTCATTTGGGTTTGGATTGCTTTGCTCCCATAAACTTTAACTTGGAAAATAAAAATGGAGTGGAAAATCATGTTATTCGTCTTGATCTTTGGCATTTTGTCAACAGGGCATTGGGACTCCTTAGGAGTCGTAGAGTGTCTAGACAGAAAGTCATCCTCATCAACATTTACAATTAATGTGTGGGATAGTGGGAATGTGACTGAGATTGCTAATTCATCATCTTCAGTGGTTCGTGGGAGAATGGAAATTTCATCCAGTACAGCCACTACTCCGGTGGTCCCGGGTTATTTGAGAAATACTTCCAGGTCACACTCTTCATCTCAATCTACTTCTTATAGTAATGTTCATAGTAACATTAACAAGGATTCCAAAATACCACAGAGTCGAAACAAGTAAGTACTCAATTTCTTATTAATTAACATAATTACGGAAAGCTCAAAATGACGCCAAAATTTAGCAATTAGGGCATACGCCCAATTTTAAAAAATCCCGCCATACCCAAGGATTAGTATAAAAAGTGTCTCATTACGAACCAAAGTTCAAATCTCAAAATCGTGATCAGAAGAAAGATATCAATTTAAATTGTCTCACCTCACCTGACATGCATAGTCGAGTCGTGACCAGTCATATAAATCCTTGCGTATCAATTAATTGATCAAGTCAATATTTAATTAATAACTATAGAAAAATCCTACCCAAAGATAATAGTAGCGAATAACGATTAATACAATTACGTAACCGAAAATGTGTATGATTAATCATCAATTAACAATTGACAAATTAATCACTATATTTTGTAAAGTTTTCAAGTAAAAATTAAGACTTACCACCCAAGGATGACAATCATAACTGTCATATATTGGTGGACCTAGCGTGACCAAAAATTAACAAGTTAATTCTAATGTTTTACAAAATTATTGAAAATCATATGCATGCTACCCTAAGATAACAATAATTTTAGAAGTGTCACATTTCTTAGTTGCAGCATTACTGCTTACAAAATTTTAATAGAAATTTCTTAACAAAATTTTTAAAAATACTCAGGTACCCACTCAAGGGTAAACACAATCAATAGCGTCATAATTGCGTGACCAAAAATGTACAATAAATATATGGGTAATTAATTTCAACAACAACGTAGTGGTCTAACGCAATTATGTGTAACGCGTACGTACGTATACGCTTAACATTACAATTACAATTACAATGAAACTAAAGTGTTAAGGCCGTGGCTTGATTTTCGTAAAGATCATGACGACAGACAAAGTGAGCCGCATGCCTTTACCAGTATAAGATCATACAAATTTTTAATAAATAATTATTATATTGGTGTGCAGCAATAGCGAGTAATATTTAAACAAGAATTGGGAAGGGCATGGCAGGGCTGGGCTCGGCATCGGCGTAAGACTTTCACGTAAAAGTCAACTCAAGTCAAGTTTTGGAAGTTTTGTGTGTAAAAAGTGCAACCACATCATAATATTGATGTCTCGCGAGCAATTAGAATATTAACTTGGGCTAATTTCCATTTATTCTACACGTTTTGAGGAAAATTTGAAATTTTTGAACGCATGTATACAGTGAATACTCTGACTCTCACTTTTATTATGACTATTTTGCATTTTTGGTGATATTTTTCTTTCTTGGGTTTGTAAGCGTAAACTCGTGGCCGGCATTCCTAATTTTTTCAATAGAGTATGAGTACAATGACAGAGTTAAAAATTACACTGTCCCGAAATTATCTTGAATTGGATTTGTTTTTGTAAAATTTCACTATCCGGTTATCCTGCAGTATTTTGGATTAATTTCTGATCGCCCAGTGGCAGTAAAAGCCAAATAATTTAATTTGAAATTTTTTGCCATTGTTTCCAATTTAACCACGCATGACTTTTTAAGGACATCTATTGTATTAGGAACACTTTATTGAATTTCATCCAATTTTTGAAATTTAATTCCGAAATTATTTTGGATTCTTATTTGTTATTATTTTGAATTTTTTTTACCATATTCATTTTCTTTCTTTTCTGATCCGCTCGGTTAAATATTAACTTGTTTTGTTTGTGTTTTTGTTTGTAATAATATGTGTCGTGCTTGTTTGTTGAAGTCCGACTCGTTAGTACCACTTGTTTTTACTCCCATTATTCTATGATGATGTGAAAAATTTTCAAAACAGTGTACTGTAATTTGGCAGATGAACCTATTATCCACCAATTTTCTTCTTTATTTTGCACATGCTCTCTAATATAGTAAAGTAATGCAGCAAAACTTTTTTTTTTGGAAGCTTACAAGTATTTAGAAAATTGGAAGATTTATCCCAGCCGAAGTCTGTGGTACTCCTTAAATGGAATTTTCTTGTACATTTTTTTGCACACATACATTGTCGTGTTTTACCCACAAATACGTTTGTAATTTAAGAAAGAGTTGCCGACGGAGGATGAAACTGAATGAGAATTCAAGCAAAAAATAACTTGAAATCTCACGAACCGTCCACGTCCATCCATTCAGATTCAACTTTTGGAAAAAAAAATTCTAAAGATCAGTCCCAGGCAAAGGCCCAACTTCCCAATCAAAATTAACTACGTACATATCCAAAATCCGGCTTGGCTTTTGCATGCATGATCATGTGTGTAAGTGTAATTCACATTTTTTGTTTGTTTACTTTGTCTGTCTGTCTCACGCACGCAAAGCCATGCATGCATTTATTTTTATTTTTACATATTATTGACATTAAAGGATGCGCAATCGAATATTTTTAAGGAAACGAGTCACGAAATTTATGGCGGTGCGGGTGTAATCATACAATACACACAAAAAAACTTGAATTATGCAGGAGGATTTTTCCTGTTTCCAGAAAATTATACAATGTCGAATGTCGATGCTTCAAGAATTTAAATTCTGATGAGGTAATTTAGCCCAGGCTCAACCTATTGCATTTGCATTTGCATGATCACAATTTTTATTCTTTTTCCTGATAATTAATAATACATAAAATATAATGGACGTCGATTTATATTGATTTACGATTTACCTAAATTCTGCTTGAATTTCAAGGTCAGTCAATAAATACTCTTTATATAATTTACTTGTAAAAATTTGCATAAAAGGATGAGCTAGAATTAAAATAACAAAATAATAGGCAAGTTTTTTTTTCTGGGGTGAAAACTGGTAATACGAGCTAGCTTCTACGCAATACAATGTTGTACTTGTACTGTTTTTTCGCACATTCTGTAATTGCTCAGATTGCACAGCACAGCACAGGCAAGCCATTTCGTTTTCATGTCTATTTTTACCTATGAATACAATTTTATGTGTAAAGTACAAGTTTTTCAAATACAAGCATCTTCAAAAATTTCTTATGAAATCAAGTAAGAGTTGAAGTTACATTACATTACATGGATGCACCTAATTATTGTCACACAACGAGGTCTTCTCAAGCTCCTGGGATTTACACAGAATCACAATGGGGCACTTTTTTTCTAAATGAGAATTTGAGGTGTTTCATTACAACTCCAACTGTGCATAGTGCATGCATGCATACATGTGGTCAATCGTACATGCAGTTTTTCATGGGCTGACCACTATAGATTTCAGAAATAAACTTTTCCTTAAATTAGCTCTCATTTAACTCATTGCTTTGTTTGAATTAAAATACAAACGTCTCAAAATAGGAAATATATATATATATATATATATATATGTCTGATTTGTAAGACAATCGACTCAGTGCATTAATGCGGCGTTAACCAACATGTCGATAGAAAATCGAGTCTCAATGTTTCAAACACAAGAAAAATGGCTAAGAGGCATTAAAAACTATGCACAAACTTTTACAAAAGATTGAGGTAGAATTGAATTGAAATTAAAATGAAATTTCAAGCTCAAGTGTGTTTTTATTTACAAAAATGTTGATGAGATACAGAGGCAGACACCCTGAGGGTAATGCACTTGTACTACAAACAGAATATAACACTAGGGTACAAAATGGACAGTAGTAGTACTGTACTTGGCACATGGCACATGGTCACAAGAAAGTAAGAGTTAAATGATAAAATGCTAAAATGTAAAATGCAATGGTTTCACTTGATTGAACATTTTGAAGTCTTCACTTAATTCCACAACCAATTGATTCATACGTACATTTGGAAAGTAACCAAGAAAATAAAGTAACACAGAGTACACATTTTTCATCTGGTCAAACCACAAGTACAATCTACATGTACAAGCAGAAGATTCTCTTCTCAAGTTTAAGGCCCACTTTTGACAGGAAATTAGCAATGCAAATTCCATTTTCCAACTTTATATAAATTTCACCAACAAAAATTTATGGTTTATGGGGTAAACGCGCCGCGCGCAAAAAGGAATCTTCATCTTCTTTTGCATTTGGATTATACTTATACTTATGAATTTTGAGTTTTAATTTAATGATATAATGTTTAAAATCGGACAGGTTAATAACAGAGCAGGTCGTCAGGTGTGTTTAGTGTAGTATGTGCCTTGTCCTTTTTTTTTAATTACAGAAATTAAAAAAAAGATGTATACCTACAGTGACTGACCATGTCGTACGTATATCAAATGCCGGGTTAACTAAATGACCTTGTAATTGTAATCTCAACACTATAATTATGAGAAAATTTAATTACTCAACCGTGGAATCATTTCATTTCATATGCAAACAAGTCCACACACCTTAGGTAGTTTTGTTTTATATACTAAATTCAAATTCCTTCTTGTAAGGTAAAATTCCATTTCCGATTTTCGAGGGTGAAAGAGAGGGTCAAATAGAGCACGCTCAAATAATGTAGTCAAAAATTTAGATGTACAAATTGTGATACACATTTTGGCTCGAAAGGAAAAAAAATCTTAAGAATTCGTATGTACATAATTTTTTTTAATTTTTTAAGGAAACAGATCTAAAATTCTTAGGTTTACATCCGGTTTGTCGAACTTTGATTAGAAATTTGTTAATTTCTTGGCTATTTAAAATACAAAGCTACTAAAATTTTTGTCTGTTCGACCGTCCTTGTTTCCTTAATAATTTCTTACGGATCGCTTGCTTGTCAGGTCACAGTTGGTAAGACTTCCTAATTCTAATCGCTGCGCTGCGTTGTCTGACTCTGATTTTTTGTCTGCTGGTATGTATTCACAAAAATACATGTGTAAAAAATGAGTGCAGTATGTACAATGTGAATTTGACAGTACATGTACAGATGTACTGTACATAGGAAACCACACAAGTGCACCTTGGAAGTTTTCATTTATTTTTTTTAACATTAGCCTTAAGTCAAATTTATTTGGGTCAGGTACATGTACATGAGAGGTAGTTCAGTTCACGTCAGTTCACTACTCATTCTTTTGTTATTTTTGCCAATAATAATTCTCCTTAGTTTTTGGTTAGACTTTTTTTTTGCGTGGGTGAACCTGGCTGTACTTTTCTTGCTAATTGAATTGACTCTGATTCGGTCGGGAAGCATTCAGCGTACGTATGTTTTGTCTGTAGATTAGACATTGAATACAAAACAGAATGCATTTTATTTTCCAATATTTTAATAAAAATAGAGTACAAAAGCAAATTAAATGTTTAGAGAGTTTTTGTGCATGGGAAAAATCAAGTGAAGCATAGAAAGCACCGTATGCATGCATGGTACGACGCTTTTGGGCTTTCTTGGAATTAGCGGAAATTAAAGAGCAAAATCATATACATATTTGTATTTGCATGGATGTACGATGTACTACTGCTGTCTTACATTCTAGACACACATGTACAGGGCGGTATTATTTCCAAAGGGCCACAGCATGCTGGTACGTATTTTCACTATTACTGAATTTTGATCACGCATGTTGCCATAAACAAATCATAAATTTGACGCAGATATCTTCTACATTTTCTACACACTTGAAAATTCGCATGACGTCGCATTATTTATCATTAGTGGCAATATTTTCTGATGATTTCAGAGTCAAGATCGTGGATCCCATGGTGTTATGTTGTTGGGTTCAAGCGCATAGCATAGCAAAGCAAATCACAGCGGTCAGTTTGTTTTGCTTTTGCTTAAACTTTGGCCCAAACCCAAAACTTGTAAGAAGGCAAATGCAAAGGCAAAGGCAATAAGTTGTTGAAGACAAGACGCGATGAGATGTGAATCATAATTCTTATTAAATTCTCAACCTTTTGCCCTTTAATCTTGTGAAAATATGACTGACCATCTCTCGTCCGTGCGTACACAATCGTCATTTCTTATCCATTGCGATTGCATGCATATTTTATAACCATGCGACGCCAAAATCAAAAAGAAATTTTTTTTGAACAAGTTTATTGTATTTATTTAATTTGATTACAACTCACACACGCGTAAATGTATAGAAAAAAAAAAAGATTTGAATTATCATGCGATGCACTTGCCATTGTTTCAAAACACAAATGATCTTGCACTGTAAAAACAAACAAACAACAAACAAATGTACAAAAAGAAATTAATTGTGCATAATTTAATTGTATTGAGCAACGCACATTTGTGATTTAATATAAAGTAGCTGCTACGTACGAGTGAAATGTCATAAGCCGGTGAGCTCGAGCTCTCGTAACTCAGAAGCAAAAGCGTAAGCATAGGCGAGAATGACACATTTTAAATGGTTTATGACACTTCTTTTGTTGCAAGTACATAATTTTTTGATGAGACTTGAATCTTTAATTTGATAATGAAGACGCAAACATATGTACTTAAAATTCGCAATCGGATTAAATCATTCAAAAGCAAGAAAAACGTGTAATTATTTTCAGGTGATTTTGTAACCACAAAAGTGTTAGAGTGCGCAAGCAGCCAAAAAATTTATTTTGATATGCATGAAATGATGCATGCATGTGGTGAAAAGATGATGACCACTGATACTGAACTTGACATTGTAACACTGCACTGCACTGTCGAACTAATGATGATTGCAATTTCTATTGTTGCATTTCTTGCTTGATTTTTTTAATGATCTATTTTTGTATGTAATAACCTAACCTAATCTAATCTTGCAATAGTAGAAATGATAAGTGAAACCAAGCGTAAGCGTTGTGTTGTTATGTTATGTAGTTTTTTTACTACTTTACGCAACAATTAATTTAGAAATTAAAAATAGGTAGCAGTAGTGGCAGTTAGGTAGTCAATGGGCAGGTAAAATTTCCACACACTTAAAATTATCAAAGTTATGTATATTTTTCTGTCAATTTTTGGATTCCATCCATAACTTGGTTATTACCTGCCTGCCTGCCTTTCACTTTATTTTGGTTCAATCTTGGCACATTTAACCCAATTAATTGGGTCTTTTTGCACATTTCTTGTTATTCTATTTGAGTTTGGTGTAACACTGATAATAATGTAGGCTTTCCTACTACTAGGGGTACCTTCCTGGCTAAAAAAAAGTTTCCTCTTCGACATAAGTCGGGATAGGCTATCTTACGTCATCCCTCCGTACATAATCGCCGGAAGTGCCAAATTTGACTCTTTCCAATTGTCTAAACATTAAATCCGGCAGTCATGACAGGCAGAAGTCAATAAAAGGCGGCATAAAGAAGCTGAATCGATTGTTAGGCCGTGACGTTGAGTGAGAAGTCATGGCACACTCTGACTACATTGTTACATTGTTACACACGTACGTACGTAATCTGGTAAAACAATGCAAAAGTCAACTCAAGTCATCTCAATATTTGAGAAAGTGAGAAGAGTCTCACGAAGAAATTATTTAATGATTACGCTTACCGGCTCTACCGCTCTTTCCTACGGATACTAAACTGTTACTCTAAAAAATCACTTCATTTGCCTAATTGACTCGACGTTTTTTTTATTCTCGGTAAGACAATTAGGAGGAACCACGCTTAAAGTTAGTTTTTTTTCTATTGCTGTTTCGCGCGTGTGCGAAACAACATGAATTCAGTACACTCGTTAATTTTTAAATATAGAAGAATATCACGTAATCTTGTCGTATACAATACAGGGCGGGCAAAAATAACAGAAAATAAAGATTAATTAATTAGGAAAAAACAATACCAAAATTTGAAAGATATTTAAATAAGCTTCGTAGTGCAGCATTGTTTCTGAACCACCATGTATTCATAATATACTGGTTGATATTGTATGACGGATACCGGTAGGACGCCGCCGTACAATTTCGCCTCCCTTTTCGTGTTGCTTCTGGTCAGTCAACATTAAAATATGAATTCACGACATGGATACTACGCAATCCACCACGGCGTGACATAATGTACTGTACTGGGTCAATTGGCCAAGCGCCAAAGTGCCCGATTCAGGAAGTCCATTATTAACGTAACGTGTAATGGACGTCAGATCAGAATTACAGAACAGCTTTAGCTTATAAACCATTGCAATTTCAATTGCAACTAATCCTAATAAATTGACGTTTGACACGCACTCCAACTTCCAACTCGATCTTCTGACGACTGAAGCAATCCAGAAAATCTGGTCTGATTTATTATTGAGGATATTTACTTTCCTCTCAAAAGATAACATCTTAATGTGACAATATTCACTACACAATTTACACAATTTACGGCAGTATATAAATTATAATGCTTTTACCGTGTAAGGCTTCAAAAATTACCCGTATCGTGTCTTCTTTGATAAATTTTCAATGAATTTTCGTTAATATGTATTTTGTTAAAAAAATTTATGACGTGGCTCAAATGCTCGAAATGTCATTCACTCTAATATCATCAAAATTTCAATGTATTTATTTGTCGAAAATACATTTGCTAATGATACTACTTCTCATGGATCCTGGAAGGTACCCCTAGTAGTAGTTTGAGAAATCTTGTAGTTTCTTGACTTGAGAATTGGATGGAAGTAAAAGTAAATCATTTCTTATTTGTCTCAAGCCATACATATACGTACAATAAAAAAAACCATTGATTTGTTTAGTTCAGTCATTAAATGGACGACCCAGGAAGCTTACCTGTCCGAATACACGCATCATATTTGCATATGTACATATGTTATTTAATGTATGCACGTGCACGTGGGTGGAATCATTTCTTGTCTTGTCAGAGCATAGCGTAAGAGTTAAGTTCAATGAAAAAATGAATGAATGAATCGTTTATTTATTACCTGCCATTACATTTGTCTTTAGTTAAATGACCTCAAGACTTTTACTTTCAGTCGTCGGACGTCGGGTGGTGTATGTATGGCTAAAAGTAGAGTCATTATTATTAATCCTATAACCCGTCGAGTCACTTCCATTCCATTTTTCTTCCAAGTCCGCGCGTCCGTTTCCTTTCCTATATAAGCGAGAGATGGAAGAATTTCTCAAAAGTGTCAAAATAGAAATAGAAATAGATGGAACAAATGGTTCGGCACGCCATTGCCACGCCGTTCGCTCATTCGCTCCGATTAGAAAGCGTAAGCGTAATTCAATTCCTTCCTATATCCAAAAACTAACAAGGATTTGCTTGAGCTTTGGCTTTTAATACCATAACTTGTAATACAAGTTATTTTTAGAAACAAATAAAAAATTATTTTATGACAACAGAACAGGATTTCCTTTTTGACACGACACGGCTACTTCCATATTTGATTGTTTGTTTGTTTTGGTTCTTTAATAAACACTTTAATTGACACTCGACGTAGAACATGTACTATGTATGACTAACGTTTTAAGTGCGAGTATAACACGTCTATAATATGGCGGAGTGGTACAGGTGTGGACCACTAGACCACTTACTAGATGAGCCTGACAATTTCTCGTTATGTCCTCTCAAGGCTGTATTCCCTTTAGTTAATGTCAGAATAATATTAAAAATTCTCTTCAAAACTTCACGCCAATATGCTGATTCTTTTTTAATTTGAGCTTCCAAATCCTTGTCAATCGTTGATTTTGACGTAAAACTCATCTTTGAAATCATGGAGGTGATGTGCGAATCGGATTTCTCATGTTTCTCTATTTTTTGGGATATATGTTTCCAATCATCGATTCCTTCAACCCATTCTGGACGAAATTGTTTACTTCCGCGGATCCCAAATAACCAACACGACTGACAGTACACTTTATCCAAAATGGCTGAGTAACATAGCCAAGGCCTAGAAGATACGACGCTAGTAGACCGTGTTACTGAATAAAAGTTCTTTGAGAAATGTCGGCCTTGTTCATTTTCCGGGAACGGTCCCATTGGCTGACATGGTCCATATTCTAAGATTCTCTTTGCCAAAATTCTTGAGGGTAACGCGTCCGAAAAGTGACCACGATCAGTCGGGTTTGTATGATTTAAATTGAGAGACTCTAAAGGCTCTACCCCATCTTCGCAATCGTCCTCCTTCGTCGTATCTTGACTGTTCGATTCTGGTTTCGATACAGAATTTGAGGATTCCTTCTCGGCAGTTTCTGACGGATTCCCTGTAATCGTGTCACAAAAATTTGTGAAAACAGACTTGGATGGAAGCCACCAAAACGAACATTCACCTTGACCCTGCTAGCCAATCCACAACTCATTTATAGGTATAACAGATGTAAATACAATTTTGCGACAAAATCATGTGGTCAATTTTTCATTCAAAGTAACTCGACAGCCGTTTCATTCATAGTCATTTTTTACGGAGGGGCCCGCAGAGTACAAGTTATTAGATTTCTCGAATCACCCATATTACAATTCATTGAATAAGCTAGAGAATAACCTTACCTAGTTCGATTGTTACGACATTTTCAGGTCTGTCGGTATTCACATCCGAAGCAATTGGTGTACGGGATATTTTGGAAAGAAATGATGAAATGGGCTGCGAGTTCTTTAAGGCCAGCTCTACCGCCTTCCTCTTTTTGGCCCTTTTGGCGGCACCGCTTTCTGCTTTCTTCATAATAGAATTTAAGAACTGCTTAATTGTCTCACGGTTGTTTCAGGCGTTCACTAATGAACTAACCGAACCGTTTTTATTTTTTGTTTGACTTGTAAACATTCAAAGTCGAAATCCCCGCTACTTGTTGGACTGGGACGGAAATCAAGGAATAGATGTCGCGCCAGCCAATATATTGCAAAAACGTGCACTTAGTATTTACACTTAATGTTATGTGCAAATTAATT
>JAQGCB010001930.1:0-12839 GCA_034698835.1 Protaphorura tricampata
GTTCAATGAAAACCTGTTCATAGCGACCAGTGACCGGATTTGGTGTTGGATTTGGTCTCACAATGTATGTTCTGGTAAAGCTTTTCGTACAGCGTAGAATAACACGTACATCCATCCGGTCATGGTTGCCGGTAGCATTACAATTAAGGTGCATGTGTTGGATGTCGGTAGTCGGTGGCCGCTTAAGCTTCTAAACATCGGAGAATAGCTAAGCTTTGGTCTAAATGTTATTTTATGTTATATTTATTTGACCAGGTTCACGCCAAAAAGGAACTGATCGATTTTGGGCTGGGATTTTCGTCTGTGACTGTGAAGAACAACATTTTAATTTTGAAAACAAATAATTAAAGAAGCTTAAATTAAAGATGTCAGTTCAACCGTCCCTTCGTCGGAGAAAGACCGTTCTTAAAGTTGTTGAAGAACTGGATGTATTTCCAAAAGCTCCTGAAGAATGTATCGAGACAACACCGTATGGTGGAACTGGTAATTTTTTATGTTTAAAATTCCGAGTCATTTTATTTTATAAAAACTCCAAACCTGGATAGTTTTTGTTAAATATGCAATGAGTCACTGTTTTTAGTGTTATATTTTGCATTGGAAATTAATTATATCCATTTTATAATTTTATAGCCTCTATCGTAGCACTCATCCTAATCATTTGGCTAGTCATCCTTGAAGTGACTTTTTTTCTGGACACGGAGTACAAATTTCACTTTAGTCCTGATACAGACTTAGACGCGAAGTTGTCTATTAATGTGGATATTTCTGTCGCTATGCCTTGTGGAAGTGAGTTAATTTTTTGAGTATTATTATCATAATTACTGGGAGAATTTTAGCTTAACAAAATTGCAGCTTAACAATATTTTATTTGCTAAATATTCCCGTTTTGTTTTGTTTGATTAGTTGTTGGAGCTGATATCGTGGACTCAACGAACCAGAATGTAGTCAAGTTTGGAGAGTTGGAAGAAGAATACATACATTTTGCCTTGAATGAAGAACAACGTGCATATTTCAATGCCAAAGCAAATTTCAATACTTATTTACGGGAAGAAGCGCATTCTCTCAAGGATATTTTGTGGAAGAATACGTTTTTAAACTTTTACAGTCAAATGCCACAAATGTAAGAAAAATCATAAACTAGCATTAACTAATTATAAGGAACACTCATTTCATGTAAAAAATCTTATGTCTGCGACAAAATTTTTATATTTCATTCTATTTTCTTCAGGTCAAAGAAAGAAAATCATGACCGTGGGGTGAAAGAAGCTTGTCGGATGCATGGAAGACTTGAACTCAATAAAGTTGCTGGAAATTTTCACATTACAGCTGGAAAAACATTACCACTTTCCAGAGGACACGCACACATTGCAGCCTTTATGTCGGACCGAGATTACAATTTCTCTCATCGAATTACTAAATTTTCTTTCGGTGAATCCTCACAGTCCATCATTCTACCTTTAGAAGGGGATGAACGAATTGCACAGTCAAGTAAGTTTCATTTTACATTTTGCAGTTAAAAAAGTCAGCCCCGGCAATATATTAATGACATGTTTTAATTAATCTACAGATCACATGCTGTACACATATTTCATTCAAGTGGTTCCTACACTGGTGAAGAGTCGATTTCGGACTTACCAAACCTACCAATATTCAGTTCGTGAATTGGAAAGAGAAATTGACCACGACAAAGGATCTCATGGGATTTCTGGAATTTTCTTCAAGTATGACATGAGTGGATTCAAGGTAATTTATAATTTCATTAATTTCTAGTGGAAATAAAAACCGGGCTACAAAATTAATACTATGATTTGATTTTGACATTCATAGGTTGAAGTAACAGAAGAAAGTGAGTCCGTGGTTCAATTCCTAGTCCGTCTTTGTGCAATCATTGGTGGGGTTTATGCGACTATTGGAATGCTCTACACACATATTTCATTGTTGGGCTGCCAAGTAAGATTCTTACACATGCGACGACAGAGACATGATGATGACAACTTGATTTCTTCAAAACCCACGAAACATATTCATGAACCGAGTCATTCCCAAACAGCACCTTTACTCGGTTCATTGAATATGAAATTTCAAAACCCAATCGTTGAACTTGGTCAACCCCAAGTAATCCCTATTTCAGATCCGAATCCGAAATTGATTCCTTTGCGAAGGGACGGTGATCCTTTGCCAGACATACTTTCTTCGCATGGCAAGACTTAATGTTGTTTTCTTTTCTTATCTACTTATTTCAGGACAAATTAACTTAAAGTCTTGTCACGTGACGTGGTATTTTAATTTCGAGTCAAATTCCAATTGTGTTGTGGTTGATATGTATGTATGTAGGTAAATTAAATACTGTATGTGTATGTCAGGTGCAATAATTAAATTATCATTATACATGGCCGTGGTCAGTTGTGTACCGAATGAAATTGTGATTGAATAAAATGCACATAACTTCAGTAATCTTTACTTAATATTTGCCGTTTATATTTTTAGCACTTTCTCCCAAGCTTTGGTAAATGCCTTTCCAGAATTTCGATTTCTACAAAAAGAAATATAACGATGGATTAGAGGAATGTGTTGTCTATATTTTGTAACAAATATTTCTTACCTCTTCACGAAATCCAAAGCCCATTGGAGCTGGAACTGAAGACAAGTTGTAGTAATTGACAGACCCACCCTCTAGAGGTTTCCATTTTGGAAATCCTGTCATATTTTCAAAACCTTCATCAGGATTCCTAATGATATCAAATTTCGGTTAGACATGTATGACCCCTGACCCCTGACTACAATATTTATGACATATTCTTCATAACATAGGTACCCATTTTTGGCGAAGGCTGTCCAAATACCGGTCAAAAATTCTGAGAATTCAATGTCTTCGTTACTCATTTCGAGGTTTGGGTCAGGAGGAAATTGATCACAAGGGTCAAATAAATAGTTCATGTCATCCACGTGTGAGACGCCAGAGTCAAACAAAGGATGATTAATATTTCTTGACTTTAGCTCTTTGATCTGATTCCATATTATAGTTGGGGATTTTCTGGTCCTATGTGTGAATACGTACGAATATACACGATTCAGCCCGTTTTTCGCATATATTTGTAGCATATTGTGTTGGCCACTGTTGAATAAGCTGTCTCCGAAGATCTACGAATAATAGTGCAACAATTTTTAACACTTTTTTTCGGTACTAAAATTCAGATATGCGTAAAATACCCAGGATCAGATTCAAGCTTACATCAACCACCCCTTTGATTTTTTCCTCCTGTGTAAGATTATACACTGGAAAGTACTCGCTCAGAATATCGGAAGATATCCTTGGGACATCTTCCGAATAACCAAATGGTAAAATGGCCCTAACAACTCTCGGAATTATTTGATCACGAAAATATTTCAAATCATTAAACTTTTGTCGTTCCTCCAAATAGAAAAATACATATGACATGAGACCCTCCAAGTCGGTAATCCCTGTCAAGATTGGCATTGGGTCATATACTCCTTTATTCATAAGAGATTCTGGAAGGTCCGGAAGAAATGCGTTCGGACCACGAGTATCCACGTCGACAACGTTTTGTAAGGTCCAAGGGGATATCCAAAAGTCAATCTTGTCCTTTTGAAGTTCAATTAGTTCTTCAGTCGTTTTGTTTCGGAGGCAGTCGACTAGCTCTGTACTAGAAATGTCGTACGAACAACCAGCGCGATTAGCAAAATCTTTCGCATAAGCACTTGGATTTTTATCGACGACCCAGGACGATATCCCAGATCCAGACTGTATGATTGCTTTGTGGAATTTTCCTTCGAATTGAAGTAAAAACTATAAAAGGACAGCACCGATTTGGCCCAGTATTTAACAAAATGTAATAATAAGTAACTCACCTCTTGCTAATGGTGACATTGTGAGCAATTGTGCAACTGCCCCACCTGCTGAATGCCCGAAAACAGTTACACTATTCGGATCTCCACCGAATTTGCGGATGTGTTTTTGAACCCAATCCAAAACTGCAATTTGATCCAACGCTCCGTAATTACCGGGTAGATTCTTATTACCTGTACTCAAGTAACCGAAAACACCGAGTCGGTGATTCAAAGTAAGTAGGACGATGTCACGCTTCATTAAAAGTTTCGGGCCAATGGCGTTGCTTCCACCAATCACGAATGCGCTTGGGTGAATGTAGACCATGACGGGTAGTAAGGTTTTGTTGACCAAAGGTGTATCGTCATCGTCTGCCCCCGCCCCATTTAGAAAAAAAAATCGGCCATTAGAATTTTGTTACACAATTATGGCGTCGGTTACTAATTCACTTGGCGTGAAAAACAGCTACATATCGTGGAGAAGCATTTCCGATCCATTTCTTACCTGGAGTTGACAATTTAGGGCTGTAAACGTTTAAATATAAACAATCCTCGCTTCCGACCTTTGACCCTAACCATTGTGTACATTGGTCCCCATAATTTGTGGCGTCATATTCTGGTTTAGTGTATTCGAAAAGTTTTGGTTCCTTGAGAAAAATGAATTATATCAAAATATTTCTAACACATTATGGAAATCTCCCATCTCGATTTTCAATATAAAGCTTTATAAAGGAGTCCACTATAAATTGTAATGATGTAAGTACAGTTGCATTTTTACCGTCCATCTCTTTTGATTGATCGGTGGTTCTGCGTATGGAATTCCACGGAAAGCATAGTACGATCGAGCACCCTTCCCAGGAGTGGTCTCCTCTCTTTTGCCAATTAATTTTGAACTATCTGATATCTGAAGGAAGACTTGAGTATTTTGATCAGCAATGGACGTTGAAATGACCAATATGATCAAATGCAAAAACAAAAATACGCACAGAAACAATGTAAAGTGTTTCATAGTAAACACTATGCAAAATTCAAATCAAAATTGAGTTCTAATAGCGGACACTGTGTATGTTGTGTGCACTGAATCTAAAAATTCTGTAGAAACGACGACGATTTATATACTTCTGATTAAACCCATGGATGCGTGCAAAGTCACAGTCGGAAGACTCGGAATACATCTCTCATGAGAATGTTCTTGACTAATTTACATTTAAAATGCTCCCATACGGTTCAAAAACATTATTACTCTTGAGTTGTAAATATTAACTTGACAGTAGAGGAAAATATAACTTGTTTCGCATAAACCTTTGATGGACCAGGTAGACGGCAAAGATGTTGAACTGTTGAAGGCTAACCACTACTTGGCAAATTCAAGTTTAAATAATACACAGTATTCCTGCCCTTTCCTAATGGTACGAGATTATTTTTTTTATTCACGTTTTTCCACTTCAATTGGAATGTTTGTAATTTTGTAAACCAAATCTTGAGTCGGAAGTATTGTAAGACAACTTATCTTCAACTACAGTGGACTCTCTATATACCGAACTCGAAAAATGCACCCATAAAGAGAAAGTTTAATATACAGAAAGTGGAATAACAAAGAAGTGTATGCAAATTAAGGGTGTTCTTGCGTTCCTGCCATTCCGGGTGGCATAGAGAGGTGTTCGATATAGTGGGGTTGATATATAGAGATTCCACTGCAATACATAAAGTCAGTGACAGAAAAACTAGAATTTAGATTTTTCTTTAATTACAATATACTGTAGTTTCATATTTCATATTTCACATATTTTTTTCCAAAATATTGCAGATACAGAGATTTGACATTTTTGAAATTGATTGGAATGACTTGATTTAAAGTTCATCTATTTTTCTAGAGTCATTGTTCGTCTTCTCTGCCAAGCTTTGGTAGACTCGTTTCCAAAATATTGATTTCTGTAGAGTATTAAAAAATAAAATTTTGATAGCCGCCTTCGATTTGGAATTATACCTAAGCATCTTACAATTAGTTTTAGAAATTGCGTTATTCTTACCTGTTCATGGAATTCGCCACCCATCGGTGCAGGGACTGTTGTCAAATTGTAGTAGTTCACAGATCCAGTTTCCGAATCCAAAGGTTTCCATTCTGGATAACCCTTCCTCTTTTTAATTCCTTCATCAGGGTTTCTAAAATAATAAAACAGAAATTATGGCAATTTTTACATTAAATATTGTAGAACTTTCAAACAAAATAATTTACCCATTCTTGGCGAATGCTGCCCAAATTCCAGTGACAAATTCTGAGAATTCAATATCTTCTGGTGTCATTTTAAAGTCAGGTTGTGAAGGGAAGAGTTCACAGGGTTCGAACAAATAGTACATATCGTCAACGTGTGACATTCCCGTGTTCAATAAAGTATGATCAATTTTTCTCTCTCTGAGTTGTTTGACTTGATCCCAAACTGTACTGGGTGTATTCTTGTTCATGTGAGTAAATATGTAAGAGTAGACTTTGTTGAGTCCTTTGTCTGCATATTTTTGTAGTACATTCCAATTACCACTGTAGAACATGGTGTCGCCCAAGATCTGTTGCATGGAAAATGTTAGTGTTAATTTATGCTGCAACGACTTCGCTTCTAAATATTTTGACTAACCTCGATCATCCCTCTAATTTTCTCATCGTCTGTAAGTTCACCATCTCCTGGGAAGTATTCCCTCATGACAGCTGCCGATACTTTAGGCACATCCTCAGAATAACCATATGGAAGGAGTGACTCAACGACACGTGGAACAATTTTAGTTCTAAAATGTTCCGTATCACTGAATTTCTCTCCTTCATCCAAATGAAGGAATGTGTAAGCCATGATTCCTTCGTAAGACGTCACACCAGCCATGATCGGAATTCTTTCGAATCTGGCAGAATCTAAAAGGACTTCTGGTTCTTCTGGAAGGAATGCATTTGCACCTCGGGAGTCTTTGTCGACGACATGTTGGAGGTGCAATGGTAAAATCCAATAGTCTAATGGGGCTAATTGGCCAGCTATTAATTCTTCAGAATTTTTTTTCTTGAGACATTTTACAAGGTTTTCGCTGGAAATGTCATCAGTACATCCGACTCGTTTAGCGAAGGCTTCGGCATAACCGCTGGGATTTCGGTCGAGGACCCAGGAGGCGACGCTTGTTCCGGATTGGAGGATGGCTTTGTGGACTTTTCCTGGTAGAAGAAAATATTTTAAATCCATATCGCCCCGTAACATGGCGAGGTAGCAAGGGCAACCTAACCCGTAGAATTAATACATTGTGGACATACCTTTGGCTAATGGCGAAATAGTCATGAAATGTGATGCTGCTCCACCGGCAGAATGTCCAAAGATCGTAACACTTTGTGGATCTCCACCGAATTTATGAATATGTTTTTGTACCCAATCCAAAACAGTAATTTGGTCCAATGCTCCATAATTTCCTGGAAGATTTTTCTCCCCCGTGCTCAAATATCCAAAAACACCAAGACGGTAATTGAATGTGACGAGAACGACGTCTTCCTTCATCAAAAGTTTTGGGCCTATCGCAGAGCCAAACCCAAAAATGTATCCACCGCCATGAATGTAAAGCATAACTGGGAGGAGTCCTTTATCAGTTGAACCTTAAAATTTTAATGATTGTTTTAGATAATTCCATCTTGACCCTGTAAAAATCGTATTGTATTTTGAATTTTTTTCATAGCGTACTTTTTTCTGGTAACTTGGGAGTAAAAACGTTTACAAATAGACAATCTTCGCTTCCAAATTGTTTGCCCAATGATTGAGTACAGGGTGGCCCGTAGTTTGTGGCATCATATTCTGGCTTTGTCAGCTTTAACAGTTTGGATTCCTGTCAAATATTTATGAAGTCATCAAAAAAATTGTGGCCACATGGAATCGAACCCTCAACATAGCGAAATGATAAAGGAATTTGCATATTACCGTCCATCTCTTTTCTCCAATCGGTGCCTCTGCATATGGGATCCCTCGGAATGAATAGAAGGACCGGGCACGTTTCCCAGGTGTCGTCTGATCTTTTATTCCGATTAATTTTGATTTTTCAGTTATTTTTAAAGTAACTTTCTCATTTTTGTCAGACACTTCCGAATTAATCAGTGTGAACAAATAGAGGAAGGAAATCAATACAGTAAAATACTTCATTTTTGTAAAAATTGATAATTTCTACTAACTGCAGTATTTTAAATTAGTATACAGTACAGACGAGAGCCAACGCCTTGAGAAAATAAAGTAGTAATGTGCTACACCGACTAAGGTGTATTCAATACTGTCTAATTAAATTAAAATCGCCCTGCTGGACATTAGGACAGGACACCTGAAAATGCATCTCGTTAGCATATAATTATAGGCAGTGCGCATAATGCAGTCATCATACCTAACCTTAAACTTGTATTTATGTAACGACCTTAGATTTTTTTATTACTATGGTCATGGTCATATTTTATCCACAATGTAGTTTCTTCTTACAAGGGAACCCCTTTTGGTGTTAAACCACACAGACTATATAAATAAAATTACTTACATACGCTCGGGGTAGCTCATGCATCAATTAATGATTACATGATGATTGGTTTCCTTGTAACAGAAAAAGAAGTACTAAAAATGAATGAGTAAGGTCACCGTGAAGGAGAAAAAATGTGAAGTTGAAGGTAAACCTTAAACTGGAATTGAATACTTGTTAAGATGTTCAAGTTTATCCTTCATTAAATACAAAAAAAAATACAATGCAAGATGAGCATACTTTACATGCATTGCACATCAATTTCATTGTTAAAGGTCATTTTTGTATAGCAAATGTCGTAGCATGAACAAATTCTGTTGCACTTGACAATTGGCATTGACATTGACAAAATATGTATAAGAATAATTTAAAACCATTTGACTTTTGGTTCTTGAATAAATTATGTTCACTCCCTGGTAGTTTAAGGAAAATTACAAAAATAATTCTGAGGGTGAAACACAGTACTCGGTTACGAAAGTCATTTCTTTTATGATTTCATTGTGTTTTCCTTGTTCAAAGTTCAAATGGAGAGGAAAACAATGCTTTAAATTACGACTTCATATTTAAATAATTAATGCGTGTTTACAAATATACATGTTGTACACTTTTTTTTAGAAATATTCACTCAGTTATGCTTAATTGGTTTTGGATTTATAGTGTTGACGGCTGACGCCAAATATTATTGAGTTTAGATTGACTGTCGCATCTATCTCCGTCGTAAAAATCATACAATAAAATATTATTAATAATTTAATTTTCCTATTAAGATTGGTATATTGAAGTCTTGAGATAAATAAATTCGAAGGAAATTGAGAACCCTTCGTCTGAGCAATATTCAAGCAAGCCGATGTCCACAGAATAAAACTACAAATTTTTGGGATACGTGTGGTACACGTACGGTACGAGTGTAGGACGTGTTAGCTTTATTTATATCTTTTACAATTTGAATTAATTCGGCATTCTTATAACCCTCGTTTGTCTATTAATTATTATTTGTTTCACAATTCATCCCTCTTGTCGTGTTTTCCCAAACTCTGGTAGACATCCTTCCAAAATATTGATTGCTGTAAAATAAAACAACACAATAATTCCCATATTCCCGTAATTGTTTTTTCTTGCATTATTTACATGATATGTTGTACACTATAGACTAGAACTTCTTCGTACAACTTGCACTTAAATATTTAGCTCTGGAAGATTTTCGATAAGTTTTAGGATAAAAATATGTATGAACGAAAATCTTGCTTTGCATATGAGGGACAATATCTGTACCGGTAATTTAATTTTATGACAGGATAACGCGCGATACAAATAATCAGTAGTCAGACTTTTAAAACACAAACGCCTACATCATAACACCAATGGTACAACCGCTTGTCAGCCAAGATAAACCTAAACGTAAATAATTTAAATTATATTCGTATAACAAAGTACCTTTTCCCGAAAAACGGTGCCCATTAGAGCTGGAACGGATGTGAGATTGTAATAGTTGATAGACCCAGCCTGTAAAGGCTTCCATTCATGGGATCCCACTCTCTTCTGTACGCCCTCTGACGGATTCCTAGAATTTAACGTTTATGTCACAATCTCACAATAGAAACTAGCTACTACAAAATCCTCACACTCATTGGCTGGAATCTTTTAGAATTGGCCTGATAAAAGTAACCCCTAAGGATTTAGGCCATAAATGTACTACGAAAAATATCTATTTCTTACCCATTCTTAGCAAAAGCCACCAAAATTCCAACCATAAAATCAGAGAATTCCAAATCACTCTGACTCATTTTGAAGTCCGGGTCTGATGGCAACTGCTCACAAGGTTCAAATAGATAATACATATCATCCACATGTCCAACACCAGAGTCTAACAAAGGATGATCAACTTTCTGTTCCTTCAGATGATTAATTTGACGCCACATTGTGTTTGGTGATTGCGGTGTCCTGTGCGTAAAAATGTAGGAATAGACTTTGGTATGGGCGTGATCAGCATATTTCTGAAGCACATCCCATTGTCCACTATTGAACAAGCTGTCTCCAAAGATCTGCATGAAAAAACAAGATTTTGCTGAATAAGTACCAGTCACCAAAATAGGAAGCTTGGGGAATTGAACCCCACTGCATCGAAACAGCGGGGGCAAACTTGTACCACTAAGCTGCGACGCCATCCCCCATGGATCGAAATTTTTAATTTACGAACTTACATCACTGACGGCAGAAATTTTCTTAGCTTGATCACCAATTTTTTTCTCATCAGGAAAATACTGTTCGATTACAGCCTCCGCCACTCTCCGAACATCTTCCAAATGTCCAAATGGGAAAACAGCTCTGACAATCTTTGGAATAATTTCATTACGAAAATGCTCATTATCTTTCAATTTGTCACCTAAGACTGAATGAAGGAATACATAACCCATCAAACCCTCATCTGCAGTTATCCCAATCATAATTGGAACTGATTGGTATAATTTCTTATCGATTAAATTCTCTGGTAAATCTGGCAAAAAGGAATTTGGACCACGTGACTCAAGGTCAATAACATGAGTCGTAACCACCGGGATCAACCAAAAATCATCTATCCAATAATGTTGAGCGTCAAGAAGCTCAGCGGCGGTTTTTCCCTTCAAGCATTTTGTCAGTTCTGGGCTTGTGATTTCTTCTTTACAGCCCATGCGTGCCGCAAAATCATGGGCGAACTGTTTATTATTTTTTTGAATGGCCCACGGTGAAAGTGCGGATCCGGATTGAACGATGGCTTTGTGGAATTTTCCTAGAAGGACCCAAAAAAATCGACGGCAAATTTCTTAGTTGAAAATATTATGTACCAACAAAAACGACACACATTAATTAACAATATTAATTAATTTCACATGTAATTCACTGACCGACAGCTCTGGGTGACATTGTGAGCAAATGCACTGCTCCGGCACCTGCTGAATGACCAAAAATGGTCACACTCTTAGGGTCTCCGCCGAATTTTTCAATATATTTCTGTACCCAATCCAAGGCAATGATTTGGTCCAGGGATCCATAATTTCCTGGTAGATTCTTACTGCCTGTACTCAGGTAACCAAATACTCCGAGACGGTAATTGAGAGTGACGAGTACGACATCCTGTTTCATGAATAAATTGGGTCCAGCCGCATTGCTTGATCCGACGGTGTAGCCACCACCATGAATGTAGACCATGACAGGTAGCAGGGGTTTATCCTTTGCCCCTTCAGATTCAAAATTCGAATGGGATTTTAAAAACTCAGCTCAGTTGCGTATTTGGTACTTATTTCTATCTATTTTCTCACCAATATTTGGTAATTTTGGTGTAAAGACATTTAGAAACAGACAGTCTTCATTTCCAATCATTTTATTCTGACCATGTGACCATTGGACACAAATATCTTCATAGTTTGTTGCGTCATACTGCGGTTTCACCAATTCTTGCAATTTTGGATCCTATGTTATAGATAAAGAAGGTTAACAATAAGAAGGTACCCCTAGCAGTAAGTAGGGTAGTATTTCTGACGAATGGAAACAAACATATGTATACATAATATTTAATTGTTACTCCAGAAGGCTTACCTGCCATCTACTTTCGTTCACTGGAGGCTCAGCGTATGGTATCCCACGGAATGCAAAATAATCTCGGCCATTGCTTGAAGCGTCAGCGTCAGCATGTGTACCGCCCGACCCGGTCTGCTCATTTGTTCCAACCAAAATTGACCGTTGTGAGATTTTTAGAATAACTCGAGCACTGCGTTGTTGAGATTCTTCACAATTTACGAAAGTTAACAGAAAAATACTGACCAGTATTTTGAAATATTTATTGTGATATTTCATTATGACTAATTATTCAATGAATTCGGTCAAAATTTGATTACACTGCACTTCTTACATATGTTCTTAGTGATTTGGATATCTTAAAGCGGAATTAACTGTCTGGGTTATCTTGGAGTGGCTAATGCGATCTCAATATTAAAATGTATGCATCTAGTAACCACGTAACAAGCCACGTTTTTACTTTACTGTCATTAGGTAAGTTGTTGACTAGAATCAGGTGCAATGCTATGCATTATGTAAGGTCAGACTTGTCTTTAAGTAAAGCGTGCATGGTCAAAGTTATTAGATTAATTTATGGACAGGGTTCAGTTACGTAATTTTATATTCCAGTAAGTAATGCAATTCTCTATACTTGTGCAAGAAAATATTGACATACAGTGGACTCCCTATATACCGAACTCGAAAAATGCACCAAAATGTGTCCAATGAAGAGAAGCTTAATAAATACAGAAAGTGGAATAATAACAAATACGTGTATGCAAAGAGAGTTCTTGGGTTCCTGACATTCTGCTCGGTATAGAGAGGTGTACGATATAAGGGAGGTTGATATATAGAGATTCCACTGTAGTTTCAATTCCCATGTTCTAAATATTCTTTATTTTCCTTCAATAAATTAGATGTCACTTGTGAAAATTAGATCGGAAGAG
>JAQGCB010001931.1:0-12839 GCA_034698835.1 Protaphorura tricampata
CAACCACCAAAATGGATAGAAATTGATTAAATTTTACATGTACAAGACTGTTCGTCTTGTTTTTTATTTATACATTTGAATTTTTGTTTTTGAATAAATTTTCTTACAAATAAATCACTATTAACTAGAGATTTGGAGAAATTGTTGTAAAAATTTTTCTTTTTGAATATGGAGTATAAATATAATATAGAATAATGTCCACAAACATCAGATGTGGTATTCTGAATACAAATTAATTTTTGAACCACCGGCTTCCCGACGAGTTTAAAAAAATTAGCAAAATGTTTAGAGTAAAATGATAATGGTACTCCATATGAACACATACAATATATTTTATCTTCTATTGCTATCGCTGTCCAATGGGTTCCTGGTTTTCCACTCTCGTCCGAGTTCACCGCCAGATAATTATTTTTATTTTTCTTATATACAAGTTTGTCGCAAGGGACCACATCAAAAAATACGTTATGACACTTAAATATTTGATGAAGATATCCATAAACTTGACTCGTATTCATTTCAAAATAACTCCTTTATTATTATCAATTAGGAGAGTCGATTGGTAGTCCGAGTAGCATACAACGTTCACCGAGTGACTTAATGCTGTCGAGAACTTAAGCTCGATTTTTATAGTCCCGTGACGCTGTAATCCGAACTCGTTTCCTCCACCCAGATCATTCAGATTAAAAACAAAATACATTTGACCGTTTTTAAAACTTTTTAGGGTAATGTTAGGTCCCTCATCACTGGGGTCAAGAGTCAAGTCCGTAAACATATTATAGTATGACTCCACAACATATCCTTTGGTTGCGTCAACGTCCACAGTTTTTTGATAATTTGAGTCGCCGTTAACAGTAATTGAAATGTTTGTCAGATTAAAAGGTTTAAAATTGAATGGAGTGGTTGATAGAACGCCGTGCATATCTTCGGATTTAACCAAGGCTAATATGATTCTATCGGGAAGCAATCCAGTCAATAAAGTTTCATTTACATTCTGTACAGTTCCTGTGGGTAACGCGTAACTTTTGACATCCACTTTCCTCATAGGATAGGTAGCCATATCTCCCTTATTTAATATTTTTAAATGCGCTTCAACAATTGATGGCAGTAGTGTCAACTTTTTTATGCAAATTTTGGCTGATTCGATCATGGTATTTTAGTCTACCCGTGACGTCTTTCCAGTCCCGACCACCTCTCGTAGACAAAATTTCGGAGAAGATTTATGAAAAGATGATGATCTGATGTCTGTGTTCGGAAGAATATAGCGAGGCTGAGAACAGATGTTCAAAAATGGTCGACCGACAAGCTCAAAAGTTTTACTTTTTTCAGAAGATTCAGATCGAAATGTGAAGGAAATAGTTGTTGCAATACCAGCCTCATCTTCAGGTACAAAGAGAACACTGCGACCTAATGTTCGTTGGAATTCACCGGATAAGCCTAACGAAGTAGCGAAAAATGCTCGGTACGGGTACTGCGTTGACGTCGGTGTTGTTTGGGCCTCGTTAATGTGAACTGATACTTGAGTTAATGTGAACTGATACTTGATCGTGCATGAAATTGTTAACGGGGACTATTTGTGCATCATCACCAGTTATATCTGCTCCCTTTAATTGAATTTTTACACGAAGGTGTAATTGAAGTGATGACATGTCTACATAATGTATATCATTTCCAGGTGTACTAAAAATAATAGGCCCCGTGCTACTCGGCGTTGAGAGTGGATGATAATTAAAGAGTTTCAACTTTGAGTTGAAACAATACGAGTAGCGGGTTGAAAAATATCTGTCTCACTTTTTACCGCTAATGATTCCATTATTCTTAATCGAAAATAATTTTTATTCTTTTATTCTTCTTTCTAACTAGCTTTAACTTTCTCTTTTTTCCTCTCCCCTCATGAAAAGATACTGAACTTAGGATAGATTTTCCTACTTCCTTTATACTATCTGGTCCGTGAGATTTAATGGCTCTCCCCGCAGTTTTGATGCACGCAGACGTGAAGGAGTTAAAAATATATGCAAACGTTGACGCCCAATGGGCTTCTAATGTTCATTCAGTCCTAATGGAGATAAAGTGAAGGTTGCTCTCATTGCGGGAAGATCCTTCCAGATCTGAGTTTAGTTTTAAGTACTTGGCCTCAAGTCAGTTTCATTCGCCTAAGAGGACCGGAAACATTGGAGGATCTGACTGGTTACTGGGATGACGTTCCAACAACTGAAATTCCTAAGAACATGGTGGAATAGTTTCATGAACATTCAAGAAGTGTAATTGAAATATCTATACCTGAAATTCAAAACACTCTAATCGTGAATAACATGGAAGCTTTGTTCAACATGATTACTCAGGAAACTGATAAATACATTTATCGGATGGTAAACTTGGAACGGGTCTATATTTCGGTCCCCGCATTCGAGATCTTCTGGGAAAACGGATTGTATGATGAAATCGAGTTGATCGTTTGGAATATTTTTGAACGCTTCCCGTCCGATCTTTTCATGTGCTTTGAATACATAAACATCGCGAACATAGGGTGGAAGCAATTTAAAAGACCGGAATACGTTTACTTAACGATGAAATCGAAAGTACGTTTAACTATATGATTTATTAAAAATTAAAATGATTGTACTTTGTTCAAAATAACTATCATTTTCTGTTTTCAATCTCATTATCAACTATGGTACATTTTGTGCTTGGAATTAAAAATCAAAATGTGCGTAGTCGAATAAAGAATAAAACATTTAGGAAATATTAATGCATCATCTCGTATTTTTATCAATAAATTCCACTGTTTCATCAAGCATAAATTCAAACGGATAATTTATTTCGAAAGGAGACCGGCCTGGCTTTCAATACTTGGAATGTAAATATCTTATTGTGGTTGATATGAGGAGGTTCATAAAAAGGTTCATATGTTGACATGCTTACGGAGTCGTGTGCGGTGACCGCAATCATTTGTCTTTTCTTGCTAATTTTACGGTTACAATCACGTTCAATAAAATATTATTTAATAGTTCTCAGAATAATAGAGCGGCATTTTGTGGTTCATCATCTGAAGAAATGACGACGCAGAGCTTGAAAGAAGCAGGAACTGATTAATTCGGGGCCTTTATTCCATGAATATGCCAATATTATCCATATTCCTTTGGGCTCGGGACTTTTCCCAGTCAGACTCATGACTTCCTTTCCTTTACCTTCCACCGTAACTTCCTACCTACATTCCGCAAGTGAGAGATCTTGTCTTTAAATAAAACATAGCCCAAGTAAAACTCATGTCTTTTCATTTACATCATCCGATAATCAAATAACACTAGAGGTCCTGAAGTAATAAATAACACCAGATGCCTCATCAAAATTATATTGATACAATAAACGGTTGAATGAGAATTCGGCAAGTGGAAATGATAGTAATTAGAAGTTATAATCATAATAAGTACAGGCAGTAAACAGGGAAAGTCTGGCTTCAATCTTAAATACGAAGCGTTATATTTGTGATACAATTAACACCCACGCTTGGCAATTGCTTAATCGCCACAAAGAGGCGTGAAGAAATTGATGTAAATTCACCTGTTATTGTATTTTAAATGCTTTGACAAGAAATAATATAATTGTCATTTAGAATGTCGTTTGTGTTGGGTCCGATTCTTCTTATTTCTTAAATAATATTCTAGTAATTCTACATCTCACGCCATGATTCCCATTTACCCCTCCTGGGTCACATGAGTTTACCCATCATGGCGCATATCCGCACTAGCCATAGGGAGACGAGCTTTCGCCAGCAATCATTTAAGACATTTGACCAAATTGATACCTACGTCAACAACAACATTGGCATCTCCCATTTAAAAAGTACTCTTGCGCGTGGTGGCCATTTGACGACCATTTTGTCCATTTAGTGTATTGTTGACACTTTTTTGTCACCGTTTTCATACATAATAGCACAATCGCTGAACCTTTGGTGACCAGTAAATCCCGCGAGGTTGAATGTTAACAAGACTCAAAGTATAAGATAACGAGCACGATATAATAGTTACCCGATAGCTAATATAAGATAGGTAAAACTTTTACTTCCAAATTGGGAAGGCAGTTTTATTATCTGTTGAACTGTGACGACTCTACATCACCTTGAATTTTTGCCGTACCGTTTCGAAAACTGTAGAAAAGACGGCCCTTTCTGTGGCTGACGTTTATCCACTGGAGCGGTTAAGTAATGCGGTTACAATAGTAATGTTGCTCTTCTACTACACACGAGTTCCGCAACTGCAGAAACAGTTTTAGCCCGGAGGAGGAATATTTTACTCACGTAATCACCAGTCATACCAGAGGTGAAATTGTTGTAAACTTTCTCGTCTATGTTTTGTAAAATTTTAACAAGTAGTATTGTTTAGAAATGTAGTTATTTGTATTGTATATGTTACAATTGTATTCCAGTAATTTAAGAGGTAATTAAATCCTATCTTTCCGTTTTAGTCCTCTTCTATCAGGTGCCAGTTTACCACCATAGTGATTACCAGTCTCAGTAGATACTGGTTCACCACTCTTTTAACGGTTGCTTCTGCAAGTCCGGCTACCTTATTGCGACGCACGGTCATCCTAGAGGTTCACAGACTTCTCTGTATATAACAATTGCAAGTACTTCGTTTATCTCACACCGTTCCCATTTACCACTTTCCCGCACCCATTCCTTAGCCTACTCCGGGCCCCAAGAAACGATTTCTCCACAGTGTGGCGCATGACGGCGTCAAGCATTATGTAAATTATGTGCGCTAATTAGTGCCGAAGTCACTTCAACAGAGTCAGCTCCCATATAAAATGGAATTGTATGCGATTATAATGATAGCATCTAGACGAGCGTAGCGCAGCCCCCCATCTCAATGAATGGAATAACATCATCACAGTGAGGGAGTCAGTAACCCGACTCCCTCTCTGTGTACATGCCATGCAGGTTTAGTTCAATATCGCGCGTGTCTCAATTGGAATTGACCACCTGTACAGATTACTACTAGTTCCATATTTGCGTAAGACAAGCCCATACTTAACTACTTGTGTATACTTATGTATTTACTAGAGAGCTTAAATTTTTAGACCACGTAAAGACCGTTGATGAGCCACGATAGCCTCATGTGCGTAGATGTATTGTTTTGGTTTTTCTATCATGCTGATTCTCTGATGTCGTATTTTCCAAAGATGAGCCAGGAAGTCCACATACTCTGCTTGAGTTGACATGTCGTGCATGGAGTCCGTCAAAATGAATGTCCCACTTCTTCCAACGCCAGCCATGCAATGAACAACCAATGGTTTGTCCAATTTGTGCAATTCATCTGACCTGTACTTATTTATCAAGTTCAGGATTTGATTGGGGTCTTCTGGTGTTTCAAGGTCTGGCCATGATTGGAAGTGGAAATGAGAGAGTCCACGAGTCACGTCGCCCTATGAAAATCATTAATATTTTCAGTTTTTTATACAGAATCGAAATATTCCACAACAGTAACCCCTAGCCCTAATTTCATTCAGTTTGAAGATTTTAATAAGGAAACCGGGTTTTCTACAGTGTTTTTTTAATCAATGTGATTTGTTGGGTATCAATTTTGTTATGCATAACACAGTGGAACAAATTGCTATCCCATTCTGGCTCGGCTGAAAATGTACAACACTGGTCTATCATAATGGCGTAGTGCTACTAAGTGTACAAAATCACTCTCGCTGTGCAGGGGTTCAATTCCTCGGACCTCCTCTCCCACGAGTTGCTTTAAAGAGGTTTTTCTCCACTGGTTTTTCCTACGACTAGGGTAACTACAAAATTAATATGTATATCCCTAGACCAAATGGGAAGCAACTCGCAAAAAGACACAGGAAATGCACGTTTGATTCAGCCTCGGCTATGTCAATTAATGTGTGTATTTTTTATAGCCCACCCGGATTCACGCAGTATTCTCTCTATGCTGTAAGTATTCTGCTCAAATAAAATTAGCATGGAATGATTATGATAAAACCTTGGAAAAAATTTTAGTCACCTTTTGCAACTCATAGCGTCGAGTAATGACGTCCGGAGAGATTTCCTTTGTGTCAAATGCCACTCGAATTTCGCCAAATTGGTCTATCTCTTTAGGGTAATATTTGAAGCCTTTACCCTGCCAAAGAGAACAAAAACAGCAATATAAAAATATTTATATTAGGAATCTCCACCCATATGCTAATTTTATATTCAAAGAATTATTTACCGATTCCATATCCCTGGGGCTAGCCAAATTAACAATTTGTTGAACTTCATATTGCCAAATCATTCGATAGAAATCCTTTGCGGTCTCAGCTGTCGGACATTGTGTCACAATGTAACGTTTAGGATGATTAAATCCATCCACCCAATTTGCAGGATAAAAGTAAGAATTCTTATCATCCGGTAATTCATCCAAAATCACTCTCGTGTGATCGTAAGTCAATAAAATATCTGGATGTTTGTGATAACGATGTTTTTCTAAATTCCCTGGAATTTTTGCAATTTCCCAAGAATTCAATCTTTGGTTAGTTGGACTCAAAATGTCAAACTGATTTTCCAGTGTACCATTTTCTTTTGAAGTTTTCACGTAAGACTCAAATTCTGGTAATTGGACTGGGTGAGTCGGATTTATTCCTAGGTCGGCAGATGTGGTAGTCATATTTTTTAATGTCCACTTATATGTACACAAACTTTTATGTCCAAAAAGTGCACATTTGTAGCTTTAAAAAAATGAATAATTAAATGTAATATTTTATTGAATTCTTCTTCCATATGTTCAAAACACTTAGAATATTTTAATTACGACGCGCGGGCAGGCCCGTACCAACGACACGGTTGTAATTTGAAACTAATTATAAATATTAAACTATGTACCAAGTCAAATACTCAACTCTCATTGATAACAAGCAAAACCACACTATTAATCAGCCACATTATGTATGTGTCAGACTAATGAGAAGAGAGTCGTTCGTATTGATAACTGGTTAGCCTTCGTTATTTTTTTTTGCATTTAGTACACAATGTATAAGTAAAACATAGTTAGTATTTATTTACCAGCATATGAAATGAGTGTAATTGTAATCGTAATGTACAACAGAAGCCAAGCATGCAGTACATAGAATATAATGCATTTATAAATTGCATATAAAAACTGATATAATGTAAACAATATCAATCCTTGTGAAGAGACGAAAGTGTATTAGTTCAGAATTAAATAAACTGACGGTTTTAAATATTAACTATCTTGTCAATGGTGATGGTATAATATATAATAAGTTGACCGTGGCCCATCTGACATTTTATGTTGGGGGTTCGATCCACACTACACATAAGATTTTTTAAACATCGACAGCTTTTCTCCTCTTCCAGCCGTATATGTTTCATACACGTTGTAATAATTAAGGTGTGGAAATATGATATGCTAATCACTCGATTCAACTTTTGTTTCAACAATAAGTCCAATTCTTTCCATAGGACGGACGACACTCCACTGGACACGGTAAAGGTTGGTAAGTCTTGAGAATACTAATCTCAAGTGCTACTCGTGTGGAATTCCTTTGTTTTGGGAAAGGTACAGAGGGTACACTGTATTTTTTACAGCTGTAGCTGTCATGACACAAGATAGTATTGTTGTAGTTGTAAAATATTAATTCTCGAAGAAGATCCTCGTCCAGAGTAGCCCCACTATTGTTAACTCCTCTCTGTGTAAACAATTCAACGCATTAGAACAACAACGCTATCCTATTATGAAATATACTACAATGTGTTGAAATCTACCGTTATTATTTTATCTCGAAGATTTGTAATTTCCTTAGCATCAAATTCCGAATTTTTGACCCCCCAAGCACCAGCAGACATTTCTCGCGCAAAATTCCATCCATCACGGGCACAATGGACGGCGAAGGTTGAGTTCTCCCATTCTTCCACGGCTTCCCTTTCTCTTTCAGTAATTAGACTGTCCAGGTCCCTGGATACAAAGATGTCCACTGTTGGGTCACCCAAAGTCATAAATCTCCAAAGCCTTGGGTTCACTTTCTCTGCGTATAAAAAAGATTTTCTAAATATTGCTGGAGCTACAACTAAACTTCAGAAAATCAGTAACAGTGGGCTCTCTATATAGCGAACTCGATAACTGCACCAAAATGTGTCCAATAAAGAGAAAGTTTAATATATAGAAAGTGGAATAACAAAGAAGTATACCTACGCAAAGGGAGTTCTTGCGTTCTTGACATTCTGGACAGTATAAATAGGTGTACGATATAGGGGAGGTTGATATATAGAGATTCCACTGTACCAAAAAATTGTCAATATTTAACAACCGGCTCTCTGGTTCTAGATTTAATAATAAATATATGTCACCTAAACCGTTGAATCTAGATTGTCGGACATCACACCACATGACGTCATCCATGCAAGCATAATGACAGTACTCCTTGGTCAACTCACAGTTTGAGTACAAACGCATATTCCAACCCGGGTAAAGTTTCCTCATTTGTTTCAGATTTGGAAGGATTCCATTGGAAAACATATTGAAATAATCGTTCCTACCGTCATTTGCGACGATGGTACCATTATAGAGTGTGTATGTCACAATTCGTTGACCGTGATCGTACCAGTCACTCTCCCCACTGCACTGAGACACAAGGGTAGGTCTATTCCAAAAAAATGTACAAAAAGTAAACTGTTAAGGTCCAAAAAATATAAGTGTGAATTTTGGGTTATTTAGCTTTGGATAAATCAGTTTTTATATGGACAACTCACTTGTCTAGACGTCTTGCAAAGTTTCGGTGTTTGGTACAATTGCACTCTTGGAAGTAATAACCACTCGTCTTGACTTCCTGGACTTCTATTCCAATAATTGAGTGCAAAATTAAACTTTTGGACGAACAATATGCTTGGGTTGTACAAATATAACAGTAGTATAAGTAAATAGAACTGCCAAATAAAAATACTACAAGAAAGATCCCATGTTTACGTTTGAATTTATGGTCACCCATGTCTTACGGTAGGACTTCCATGGAATGGAAGGAATTTTGGAACCTAACCTAAGCACGGTTGTGATTTCAAACTAATTATACCCAAATATCAAAATTTTGTTTCTTTAGACCACGCACGCAAGCGGAATATCACACGCTCTTAATGACATTCTAAGTATATGTTGGACTAATTATAAACATATAAATAGTTTTGAATGTGGTTCTTAATACTTGTGAAGAAAAGAGTTGTTCGTACAGTACAGGATAAGATAAATGGTTAGGCTTTCGGTTTTTGAAATCATATGCTAAATTATAAATTTTACCCTATACAAAAATTAAAGTGTCACGTGACACCAGAGAAATTACTAGTTACCGTTGAGCCTCACCCTCGGGGTGGCACCGCCGTGAAATCATCCCAAGAAAATGAATTTAATCTAATTAGAAACATTTGGACTTAATAGACACTAGAACTACTAGAATTTTCCTTCAACTGCCTTACAATCCAGATATATTTACCGGACTTTTATTAAGGGAGATTTCTGAACGCCCATGGCTTTCATAGCTTCTCAAGTTTACTACGAAGTTTTCGACATTTAAAGTAATTAAACTAAATTAAAGTTGGTAAGTTTGGAATTTCGAAGTTGCTAATTTGAACCTAAATTGGAATGTTGAGTTAAATACAGTCCTCAAAGGAAAACACAAAATAAATAGAATGGAAGGACCTGGTATTGATTGATTCGGCCTTCAATTACACTTAAAGATAATTAAAAGTTTCTGGAAATTCAGCTCTTGATTATAGGGTAGAGGTAATAATGAAGAACATGGAGGAAAAGCCGTAATTGTAATGAAATGACAGAAATATGGGCGTGCGTGTAGCATGCAGACACATATTATGTTAAATGACCCAAGAGGAATCCAGGCTTCTGGTATTTTAAAATGAACCATCCTGGAAATTCTAATATTTTCGGACTTGTTAGTACACACAGGGCAAGTAGGAAGATTTGCTTGCCCGGTTAGATGCCCTCGTATGCCCCTTGTGTATTAACAAGTTTGAAACGGTTATGAATTTCGGGATTCTTCCTTCACAATAGTTGTTCAGGAGGACAAGGGCTACGACATATCAAAATTTCAACCATTAAATTCTAACACTAAGCAACTTTTCGTGCCTATTGTGCGGTGTTCTTCATATTAGTAGCCACATAACACCCATAAAACAATTATTTTGTAAACATTTGGAGCAGGTTCGTGCGAACAAATCGTATACAATTTTCTGAAGAGGCGTTCCGAAATACATACAAGTCCACATACGCTTAATTACTTAATTATTCCGGCTATGGAGTGTACTTAAATGTAAACATTACGCAAAACCCGTGAATAATGACACGGGTATTAATTAGTAACTAGAAGCCAATAATTATAGAAGTAAGGGAGTGAAGACACTGTACTTATTGTGAAATTAAATTATGAAATCCTAAATTCAGAGAGATTTAAATTGAGGTTAATTGTAGGAATATTTTAGTTGAAAGTCGGCTCTGTATACGTTCAGTTTGAAACCTCACTAGAACCTTTGTAAGTTTTTAGGCTTTGTACGGAAAGGAAAATTTTGCAGTCCAAATTCTACAAATTCTACAAATGCTGACGAATTCAGAAATAAACCTCGTAAATTCTTTTATTCGCCGATCATGTCGGTATTGGATTACCCCGTTGGATTGGGATGAAAACGAGAACCGAAGTCACCCGACCAAATCAAGATGGAAGCGCTATTTCTGCAATTTCTGTTTAATATTTGGAGTCATCAACCTTGTATTTTCCGCTTCCCGTCTCCCCATCAGTTTTGAGGAGTTCAGAATGACGAGACGTTTGGACGGATTGTTGATACATTGTCTGTTGACCCTAACCAATTCTGCATTAAGTCTTTTCCAAATAACATCCTATCTGTACGTAGATGAAATGACGTGGCTTCTTCAGCAGATTCTACTGCTAAACCGGAAATATGGTAAATTGAAATATTTCCACTCAAACCACCATTGATCGTTTATGAACTCTTGTTTGAACATTTATTTACAGGATCCAAGGAATTGAGACAGGAAGTTTTGGACTCAAACTTGCGAGAAAAATTTCTAAGAGCATTCACGTGGATAATGGTCCTCGCATTATCAGCAGAAGTTATTTTTTTCATGGCTATCCCAGAAAATCCGTCATATCTCTATTCCGCCTTGCCGAATACTTACAAGACAATCTGGACTCGTTTGGGATTCTGCTTTCTGGAATTTTGGCAAATATTTGTTGTAGGACAACATTTGTTTACCATATTTTACATTATAATATTTGCGTACGTATGCTGTGCAAATTTTTGGCTCAGGTAATAACGTGTTTCCTATTAGAATTGATACATTTTTAACTGAAGAATGTCAATATTGAAAACATGACAAACAAATATTCGTATTTCAGGTATGATTGGGCAGTGGACTCATTCGCCTCGTCCTCAAATATGTACAGCTCCATCTGTATTCTGAATAATGTTTTCAGCAATACATTCTCACGACTATTCCTACCAATCATTAAACTATTCGTAGGACTTACTTCAATGCTCTGCGTCTGCATTTCGATACGTTTCAGAAATCAAATTCATGTCCTTATATTCGTAATGTCTGGAAGCGCGATACCTGCAACCTACTTATTCTTGATCCCAGGCTCTCTTCTCATGTCAAATGTTCACAAATATTCCATCTCCATGAAAATTAAATTAGAACAATCAAATATCTCCTGCATTCAAAGTTGTAACCAAAGGAAAATTAATTCTCTGACATTGAAGTCATTGGCTCCGATCAGATGTCGTATCGGGAATTTGTATTTCATGGAAGAGAAGGCCAAGTGTACTTTGGTGGATTGGTTAATTCAAGGCACGACGTTTCTTCTTTTGACCATCAAATAGTAATGATTGTCTAAAAATCTGAAGGGTGCAATTTTTAGGGGCACTCATATTCGAGTAAATTACAAAATAGGACTAAGCTAACTTTGCTAAATGAGCTCTTGTTGACTTTCAAATTGTTATTGCAAGTAATCCTTTCACTATGGACGAGAATAATTCATGCACGGGTTGAATAGTAATTTCAATCAATTAAATCGTTGAAGAAAATATTGTGCATTCAAAAAAAACAATCATTGTACTAATTAATTCCAATTTGTTGGAGTAATAAATAATACGTTCACCTTAATATCATTTTATTCACATCGACCAATAGTTTGGCATATATTTAAATCAGATTCCTGAGAACAAATGCGAAACAATCTCTTTTGAATTGTCATAATTATATTCTGAGCGACTCCTTAGTTGACTAACTTTGAATCAGTTAGCTGTGCCTTAGCTATCCCTAGTTCATGGCTAATAACTAGAAAAAATATGGCACTTCCAAATTGTACTAACTATACTACTAACCGTACAAGAATATATAATTATTGGAACGGAACCTGCCCTCGAGCATTGGTTTTCGTCCCACCTCGTCAAAATTCTTTATGGAATGTCATACATTCAAAAAAATGAAATCACTGTAATTCTAACGTACTAACTACATACACCACTGCGTACATTCACTGTTATATTCACTGTTATAAGGTCCAACTCTACGGCGGATAATTCTTCTTTTGACATTAAAATACTATTCTCTTTTCACCCCTATTTTTAACCCGTGTTTGTTAGATTACTCTCTTTTATAAGAAAACAAAGTATTTTACAGTTGCAATTTGAAAACATGCAGACATTAATATAATATTGCTATCTGGTAACTTAAAACATCCATGCACCTTACGATGATATTGTAGCTTTAATTAACTCGTACTGGATTTCATTCTCACATGAGACAATACTAAAAAAT
>JAQGCB010001932.1:0-12838 GCA_034698835.1 Protaphorura tricampata
GCATAAACAACAGTAAGAAGCACTTTTAGGTAATAATCCTATTTCTATCATCAAAACGGACGGACGGACGGACAGACGGACATAGCATCCGCAATAAGTCATTTACTCCGTATATTACGTCGCACGACTTAATAATCATGTCACTTTGGCAATAATCCTGAGTCAAAACATTGAATGGAAAATAATCCGCGTTACGCTAAATTGTGCCAAATACTGCTTGTAAAATATTTTGTGTATTTTTTAGCTTTATCGTACTTGTAATGTAACGTAACTGCATTAAATTTTATTAGCACCAAAAGGCCAAGGTTAACGACATAGGAGTCGAGTCAATCAATGGATTCAAAAATACATACATTAACTCATTTGCAATAAAAATTGAACGTTATGTAATATGATTGAATAAATTACACAGTAAAGGGCGTGCGAGTGAGACTCACATACATCATGTTCTTCTGAGTTTAGTTATTTCGTTAATGCATTTTTGTTAGTGAGAAGTGATTGGAATGGAGTCTCCGAATTTTAATAAGTGTTTAATTCACGAAGAATCTGAATTTATTGACTACGCCTCAAAATTCCAAACACCATTCTATATTTATGACGAGTGTATAATTCGAAAAACTTGTCAAAATTTTAAGTCTACATTTGCATGGTGTCCTGGATTCATTAATTATTTTGCTGTGAAAGCAACTCCTAATCCACACATTTTGAAAATTTTGAAGGAAGAGGTGAATTTCTCTATAAAATTCTGTGTGAATGTGGAAATTGTGAATTCTGTGTAATCTCATTTTTCTAGACCCTGCCCAACATTCTTTTTTCAAATCTTATAGGGATTTGGCGTGGACTGCAGCTCACTCGCAGAACTAGCTCTAGCAAAATCCGTTGGGTTCAAAGGAGAGGAAATATTTTTTACATCTAACAATACACCGCTCAGGTCAGGCTTTAATTGATCATTTTAATTATTATTAATTAAAGTACACTCATCAGTACAGTAATTAGAGTACACTGATTAATTGACAAAGCCGAGGCTGAATCAAACATCTTGTGCATTTCGTGTCTTTTTGCGAGTTCCTTCCCATTTGGCCGAGGGATTTACATATTAATTATGTAGTTACTCTAGTTGTTGGAAAAACCAGCGGAGAAAAACCTCTTTAAAGCAACCCGGGGAAGAGGAGGTCCGGGGAATTGAACCCCAGTACAACGAGAGTGATTTGTACACTTGTATCACTACGCCATATGATAGACCTGTTAATTTTCGGCCGGTTTCTTTTTTTATTAAAAATTGGAATGAATTAAAATTAATTGTTTTTATCATGCAGCGAATTTGAGGAAGCCAAAAACTTGGGAGGAATTTTGAATCTGGATGACATTAACCACATCGATTTCATACTAGATGGCGGTGTCGGACTGCCAGAGTACATTTCTTTTCGATACAATCCTGGAAACTTACGGGACGGTGGGAATAGTATTATCGGTACACCGAAGGATGCCAAATTTGGTTTAACTAGGAATCAAATTATTGATGCTTATTCAAAATGCAAGGACCTTGGGGTTAAAAGATTTGCACTGCACACAATGATCATGTCAAATTCTTTGGATGAAATGGAGTTTGTAAAAACTGCTCGAATGATTTTTGAGCTTGTAGTCGAAATAAAGGTAAAATATGCAACGATATATTGATAAATTCCGACGTCTGTATTTTATTTATTTTTTATAGAAAAATGTTGGAATACAGATTGAGATGGTAAATCTTGGAGGAGGTAATTTGCATAATGTATAAAATTTTGGTCTCGACCAGTGTGATCCATATTCTCAATTGACTCTGAAATCTAGGTATTGGAATTCCGTATAAACCTGAGGACAAACCCGTCGACCTGAAACTCATTAGTGAAGGAATCTGCACAAAATACAATAAGATAATTGTTGAAAATGGTCTGACAGGACTGAAAATATGTTTTGAGTGTGGACGATTCATTACAGGGCCTTCGGGTTATCTTGTCACTCGAATCATTCATAAAAAAGAGACTTACAAAAAATATATCGGTAATAGATATTCCATGCACGAAATCACTAAAATTAAGTCTAATAATTAATAAGCTTTAACCTAATAGGGGTGGACGCTTGTATGGCGAATTTAATGAGACCAGCTCTGTATGGTGCTTACCATCACATGACTTTGATTAAAGACTCGCAACATTCCGCTAAAGGGCGCAAAAATGTCGGACGAGAAAATGATGTAATTGAAGAGCCCATTGTCCCAATTGTTTACGATGTGGTAAGCGCAGAAAATGAATACCACACAACAGGCCGTCAGAATTGGTTGGATTTTGGACATGTTGTAGTCCTTGACCTCTTGAACAACTTTTGTGAAGGATCCACCCTTAAATTCCTAACCGTTTCAGACTTATTAATACCCAGGTGGGCATGGAGGAAACTCCCAATGCTCGGTTCAGGGCCCCATGCCCCCTGTGTATTAATAACACCAAAAAGGTGAGGACTTTAGGGATGGTTCCTTCACAAAACTTGTTCAGGAGGTCAAGGGCTACAACATATCCAAAATCCAGCCAATTCTGACAGAAAGCACTTTTCTGTGCCTATTGTCCGGTATTCTTTCGTCACATTTTTTTCACTACAACTTCTACTTGGGGGTACATTCCCTAGACCATCTGATCTCTACAAAAATTGGCCTTAGCGTTTAACAGTATATTTTTATTTTAATTACAGGTAGGAAGCTTATGTGAAAACAATGACAAATTGGCTGTGGACAGAGATTTAGGTCCAAGTGTTGAGATTGGTGATTTGATTGTAATCCATGATGTTGGGGCTCACGGCCATTCTATGGGTTTCAACTATAATGGAAAACTAAGAAGTGGTGAATATTTAAAAAACGCATCCGGAATTTTAGTAGAAATTCGTAGGGCTGAAACTTTGTATGATTTATTTTCTACGATAACCAACTGGTAATTAAAATTATATTTCTAGGTTCTAGGCATATTTCAATTTTGAAGTAATATACTTTATTTCTGTTCGCAGGATTAATGTAGTTAATGGTAATTGGTAATTTATGAAACTACAAACAAAATTGTTACAAATTGTTACGAAATATTTTCAAGACGTTTGTATTTAATTATATAAAAATTGTCAATTAAAATGGAACATTGTAGCCGATTGAAATATCTTTTTTTATTAATCCTTGTCATTTCTCTCACTTCTAACGTATATTTAGAATTTACTTTACGAGACCGTATCGATCGTTCAATGCTGAATCGAATGAGTGGACAGAATGAAACAAATAAAACCTCGAGTAAATTAAGTGAGTGGAAATTATGTGAACGAATTCGAATTGTGCACACAAGTATTCTGCAAGGTGTTTCTTAATTCGTTGCCATAAAAATCCATTCTAAGTATGTATCTCTGTCGCAGGTAACAGAAGCATTGAATGCAACATTCCAAAATTGGACCCATTCGACCCAAATATTTTACAATTTATCCAAAAGCCAGACAATCCAATACGTTGTGACGTCCATCCAAAATACCCACCATTGTTCAACACAGATTTTGACAACAATTTAATTCGATTTAAAAATCCGAAAAATTTCGGGTTCAAAAAATGCTGTTACAAACATTTCCACCGATTTAAGGGGAGTGACTCGAAAGTGTGGTAAGAAAATGAATGGATACTGGGTGATTCATATAAATCGTAACTAATTTTGGCTTCTTACACAAGGCTGTCACCAGAGTGCATTCCAATTCGAAAGAAAGTGACTAAAATTCCGGCCGGGTTTGAATACATCGCTGTTTATTGTACACCAAAATCGAAGCCGAATTTCACGTTGTCAGAAAATCGAACGAATAAGAAACTGTCGAAAAGAAAACTAATGGATTCCAATGTGACGCTTGCGCCGACTGACGAAAAAATGGTTGACATTTTTGGATTCGTTAGACTCAAACCGGAAGTAGAAGAACGGATTCAGAATATTACAAATGAATCACATGACTCTGAAGAAAAATTGAGCATAATCGTCTTAGGATTAGACTCCATTTCTAACATGCATTTTATCCGTTCAATGCCCAAAACATTTCGATACATAACCAAAACATTACATGGCGTTGGAATGAACGGTTTCGTCAAAGTCGGTGAAAATACATTCCCAAATATAATTCCAGTTTTGACTGGAATGAATGTTCGAGAATTGAAAGAATCTTGTTGGCCAAAACCTCGAAAATATATGGACAATTGTCCATTCATTTGGAAGGATTTCTCAGCCCAAGGTTACAGGACTTCTAGTAGTGAAGATGATGCTGGGATTGCGGCTTTTAATTATCAGAAGAGAGGCTTCAATTCTTCACCGACGGATTATTATCTTCGACCAATGATTCGGCTTCAAAGGAGAAATATCGCTCATCATTGGACGCCGAATACTCGGCCATGTGTTGGACCCAGGTATTCTATTCAAGTCTTGTTGAATAATATTGAGAAAATGGCGTGGACGATGGGTGGTACCGGCAGTAGGCGAAAATTGGCTCGATTTGAAGCCAAAATCAAGCCTTATTTTCAATGGATGTGGATCAACTCCTTGTCACATGACTATTTAAATTATGCATTTCACGGTGACCATTTTGTATTTTCCACCCTAAAATTTCTGAACAAAAATGGCTTCTTAAACCATACGGTTTTTATTTTAATGAGTGACCATGGATTTCGACTAGGAAATATTAGAGAAACTTTTCAAGGACAAATCGAGGACAGAATGCCATTCTTATACTTTGCACTCCCAAAATGGTTCCGGATGAAATACTCAAAAGCTTTTCAGAATTTGAAGAATAATGCAATTCGACTCACATCACCTTTTTACCTACATGCAACCCTTAAGGATTTTCTGCGCATGGATGAAACGATTTCGAATGAACGAATAGTATCCGAGAATTGGAACTAAATTATTTGTCCAAGAATTTGTCCAGAGGCCTCAGTTTATTTCTACCGATACCTTTGAGTCGAAAATGTGATCAAGCTGGAATTAGTGCGCACTGGTGTGTTTGCAAAACAGTCGTCCCTATTTTAACGAATGATTCTTACGTCATAGAAGCTGGGCAGCATTTCGTACAACTCATTAATCGTCAATTAAAAAAATATCGCAAGTGTTCTATCCTGAATTTGAAAAATATCGTGAGTGCTCAATCGATCAGTATGAACGAGAGTGATTTTGACGTCTATAATCGAACGATCACTGTAATTTTGGAAACAAGGCCTGGAAATGCAATCTTTGAGTCAACTATGAGTCAGAACACTAGAGGTCAATGGGTCATTTCGTCAGACAGTCGGATCAATATGTATGGGAATCAAAGTCACTGTGTTCAAGGCACTGACATTAAACGCTATTGTTATTGCAAAGATATGGCTGTTAAATTAAAATAAATTCTAGAAGGCCAGAAAGTGTACCCAATCTCTATGAAAAATACGGAAATAAATCATTACAATCAAGCACAATGAGATAATAAATCTTTGATATTTTGAAATGTTGTCCACTTTTATTTTTGAAAAAATAAAGCACACATTATTTCATCATCCATTCCATCCAGATCGTGTGGTTGCGGAGAAATTTTTTGGTTCAAGTTTTAAATGGTTTAAATTCAAAGTTTGGCCAGAAAATGAGCGACGAGTTTTTTGAAGTTCTCCAAATTGTAGGCTCCAGTCTCACCTAGAATCAAAATTTAAAACACTAACATTTATTCAACTCGATTTACAAAAATATTTTGTGTTTTTTTACCGGGGTCCAATTCGGCCATCTTTTCTTCGAGCTCTTCTTCATCAACGTCCAACTTCTTGTTGACCAATTTGAAATAATTTGTCATTTGATAAGCCAGCACATTTCCTCCCTTCTGGTTATCATTGAAGACTTTCTCAATTGCTATTAGGGTTAAAATTTAATTAAATAAACTTAATTTAAGTTTTACTCAATAGATTTTAATTAATTAAAATTTATCCTTACTTTCTTCAACTTTTGGGTCCTGAAAAATAAAAATAAAATATTAGTGAACACAGGTCTATCATATGGCACAGTGGTACAGGTGTACAGATCGCTCTCATTGTGCTGGGGTTCAATTCCCCGGACCTGCTCTCCCCGTTTTGCTTTAAAGAGGTTTTTCTAAACTGGTTTTTCCTACTACTAGGGTAACTACATAATTAATATGTAAATCCCTAGGCCAAATGGGAAGCAACTCGCAGAAAGACACACAATGTTTTCTTTTTAAATAAAAAAATACGCACGATAATTGACTTTAAGAATAAGGCATCGTCACGTATGGCAGCGTATTTCTCGTGGAGGAGATAAATAGACAACACCCATTTTTCCCAGGACTTTGTCGAGATTTTGTCTAGCTGGGAAGAAACCCTTAGGAAAAATCACAACTTTCGACTTACCATTTTGAAACTAGAAATTAATAAACTGAACTGACGAGATGTGTTTTGTTTGAAAATTATTTTGAAACTGAGACCGTCGATATTTTAGGTGCTACTTAAATTATGGCAATGGGTATTCTTAGGTAGCGTCGCAGATGGACCGACAGAATTAGATTTTTAATAATTTTTACATGTCTTGTTTTTTGAATTCCACCCATCGTCGTCACAAATGATAATGACATGACATATGAGTCTGACAAAATATTGGCAGTCGCCCGAAACTCACATTATATTTTCAGTTGAACTGTAGTGCAATCGTGTAAGAACAAAAACTCATTTTAAAATTGATGAGAGACAGACATGAGGAATTTTTCGAGTTCGAGTCATGAGTTAGTGTGAGTGTGGTATATTTAGTTTTTGTTTTAACATGTAGGTAATTATCCACTTTGCTCATAACACAACACAGACTCAGTTCAGATACATACATCACGCTTCACGCATCGCATACACAAAATCCGGGTGTCAAGGTGTCAGTTTTTCTCGGACAAGGGCGTCTGCCTCTTCAAATACTCAAAATATGCAAATGTCGTATCATTTCTACGCAGCCAAAATCTATTCCTGGAGAACGAATTGACAATTTCATTTCAATGTTAACAAAAACTAAACGTAGGAATCTACAATTAGTAACAGTGAAACCCCTGCTGTACGACCAACCTCTCTAAACAGTCCTCATTTTTAATATTTTCATGTCTGTATGTCCGAACATTTCTGGACATTGTTCTCAAAAAAATATATGCATATAAAAATGCCAAGGGAACAGGAATGAGTACAATTTAATTAGCAGAACAAACATGAGACCAATAAAATTTCGAACTAAACTCCTCCGCGGGCACACAGCGCAGCGCAGCGACGGCGACGACAACGCTAAATATTTTTTTTTTCCAATTTTTTTTTATTAATTACGTGTTATTAAAAACTGGTCTCTACTCAAATCTTGACGACATTTTTGCACCTCCCAAGAGCAAGACATGAGATCTGATGATGAAGCGTGGATGATTTTGGTATGCCTTGCATGCTTCTACGTCATATTCTATGCCTGTGCTGTTTTCTTCTTATTGTGGGTCACGAACGCTGCTGAATTGCGGGTTGCTCTCAGGAGGGCTGAAGAAAACCCGAATTTGGTCAACATCAACTACCGCCTTGAACAGCCTGGACAAAATCCACCAATCTATGTTGAACCACCTGAAATTCCATTCAATTCTCGTCGTATTCGCTACACTGCTGAACAGAAACAAGTCGCCATTGCTCAGATGACTAGAGGTGTCCGCGCAACAGATGTTGCTCACATTACCGGCCCTTATTGTACCGCGAGTACCACACTTCGTTGGCAGAGGGAGCACTTGAGAGATTTGGAACAGCGTCGAGTAGCAGATGAGATGAGGGAGAGAATTATGGCTCGTCCTGGAATTACTGCATACCGTAATTAATTAATCAGTACAGTGACTTAACCCAAATTCAATTATAGCTTTTATGCAATCAGTGTAAAAACTGCTATTTTTCTTGAATAAACAAAATTGGCTGATTCCATCAATTAGACAGTTGATTTTTTAATTAAAACTTGTCATTATTTCAGTTAATTAGTATTCTAGTTCATGCGGGTGTGAAAAACGTGGGGAAAAAATTTTTAGTCAGTATTTAGTGTCAACAAATCATGAGTTTGATATTTTTGAGTTCCATGTATGTATTCATTACATAAATGTAGACCTATTCGTTCGTGATTGCGAGCGACTCATGACTCATGAGTACTGCTCTGTTCATCGTATATTGCAAAAATGTTGGCAAACAAAGACATTCACGTGTAGAAAGTAGAAGTACAGTATTATGGTCACGGTCACGGGATGATGAGTTACTAGTACGCTACGACAGTGTACAAAAACAAAAGAGAAATGTTTATAATTAGAAACAGAGCATGGTTTCCAAATAAGTTGTGTCGTAAGAAGAAAAATTTGAAAAAATTAGAAAATAATTTTAAGGATTGAATTGGAATCCAGTAATAATCCGAATCGGAAAAAAAATTGGAATCTGATTTGGTAGAATCTTAAAATTTTTAGTATTTTTATTTAAAGCTGTTTTTTAGGTGGTTTCAAAGAAACATTAATTGACCTTTGACCTTTATTTCTATAGTTATTGCACAACAAAGATTTTCTAAGAAACTCTACGTAAAACATCAACTACTTTTAATACAATCAAGTGATTTGTGCGAATTGGCGATAATACTTAATGCCACAACAATACTCATTTTGCTAAACACTTATGACACAATCTGTGTTCCACTAATTTCTTAATTACTGACAAAAATGGTCTAATTGAATTTGAAATAAAATACAGGAATTGGAGCACCCGACTTATCATTATACTCTTGTTCTCTAATGTGAAACATACTACACAAAAACAAATACAAAATCCAAATACAACAAAACATGCTGTAATATTTGTATGCATAGTTAAGACCTTCGGTTCTAGTGATAAATCTGTTAATTGGTGAAGATCTAAATCAAAAGGACTGAGGAAAAAATTCTCCCATTTATGAAAGAGTCCTGACTGAATTAGCTCTCTGATTCTGAGGGGGAAATAGTCATCATTGTATATCTCATTATAATAACCCAAATAAGTGGGCCTTCTAAATACATCTGTTTTTCCTTTGTAAAATTTATTTCTTGGCTCAGAAATGTTTCTCCATTTTGATCCTTCAAAAAATGTATGAAGGTTTCGGGTTGAGTCAAGGAAAGCTGTTTTCTTGCACTCGGACAACAGCTTTTGCGGTGACTCTGGGGTCTTCCACCCACTGATATATGTCCCCTTACTTGTGCATACATTACTTTCGTTCCTAGACAGACATTCTACACGCAAGCCATCACAAATGTTGACAATGTCAGGAAAATGAGAAACAGTGTCTATAGTTTTTACTAGGGTTTTACTTATTTGTTTTGATTGAATTTCTGTATTTAATTGAGTGTAATCGTGATACATTGAGAATTTGTAAAGGCCAAATAGTTGATAGAATGCGTATTGTGATTGAGAAAAATTGTAGGCATTCGCCTTCACCGATAATAAAAAATCTCTCGAGTAGAGAGTATCTGGAACAGAGACCCGATAACCTCTAATAACACCTCTGAAGGATTTCATCGCAAACTGACTCTTCCAAAATTCCAAGTTTGAAATATACGGTGTGTGAATTGTGTAATTTGTTGTCAATAATTCATCAAAATCATAAATTTTTGTTGTAGGTTTTGGTGCAGTCATATCAGTCACAACCAATCCTTTGTACGCATTAGTCAATACAATCCCTACTAGTAAAATCCCACCAGTAGCCATCCTGAATGTCAACATATTTGCCAAACGACGATTATTAATGTCTAAATTGTTCTCAAGTAATTGAGAGAAGAATATGAGTGTAAAGTTTTCATTCTTCGTTAAACTCTTGGGCCACATAAATTTAAAACAGAGTACAGCTATTCCGAATGATATGATACCCGCATACCAAGCCTCTGGTTCATATGGATTCAAATATGCCTCATAAGAGAGGTGCGTGCCCCATCCATCACATGTTACAAAATTGTAAGCAATGTATCCAGTCGGTGTATAGTCATGGTCTGTTAATTCAGTAGGAATTCTGTCAAGAATGTTCAATGTCATAATGTTACCAACTGTACCAACCGGTTGGATCGTAATATTTTGAAAGTTTTTGAATATAATGGATGCGATGACGAATTCCAGAGAGATGAACGGACTTGCTTTAATTCCCCGGGTAAGATAAATATTTTTTACATGTTCAAAATCTGTTGCCATAGTTGATTGTCGATTGTCGTCCACTTGATTCAAAATCCCCAAACTTGATGTAGGAATTTTATCGGAGAAATAAGAATCATAGTCACACATAATTTCCGTCATGTTAAGGTCAGGATATTTTCCTAAGTATTTCCATCCTACAAGTCCAAGCCTTTTTAGCTCGTCCCATTCACCCAACATGAATACGTTGGGCATATAATGTTCGTAAATGTACACTTTTCTTGTCACCCAATTAATAGTCATAACTTCTTTTTTTACTCCAACGAGATCAACTAAAAAGCTGGACAAGGTATCGATTTGAGCTCCGCCATTTTCAGAGATGATCGTTTTGTTAGTATTCACAATTAAAAATACTCTCTGGTGTATATTATTCTTAGTTCGCTCGGAGAGAAAATTTATTTTGCCACTTACTTGAGACATCTTTAACTCTGTACTTCTTCGATCATTGTGGTTGGAATTATCGAATTCAATTGGTTCAAAAATGGCCAAGTGTACGAAACATTTGTTTGTGTTCTTTAAGTTCATCCCATTTACATAGTACGGGTAGCGATGCTTGAGATAAGTGAACCACTCGTCTCTACAAAAACTTGGGTCAGTATGTAAATGTTTAATTGGTTCATACTCTCTTGGAGTTGTGTGTCTCTCAATTGTGGAAATTAGGGTGGGTATGACACTTGGTGGCGGTGACGGTGACGGTGAGGCGTCTCCCTCTGTCTTCAAGTCGTTGTAATATAGCAAATGCACTTGACAGTTACTAAAATAGTTCAAGATTGGCTGCAAATTGACTACATCGTTAGTCTCGGATTTCACAATTGATACCAAATATTGGATGGTAGTTAAAACTATAAATGTAAGTTTCGATTTTGACCACATTTTGAATTCTGGCGACGAATTTCACATTTAGTTCAGTCCTAATTTAAGTATGGATTAAATATTTTTCTGCTTCTACGAATCCGCGATTACTAACGAAGAACATTCAAAGAAGGAACTTCCAGTCGCCTGGTTGGAATCCAAGGAAATCGTTCTCAATTTATTCCTATCGGAGGCCAAATACAAATATGGAATTCTCTTGCATGATATTCTGTGGGGACGTTGGGATATTCGAAATTCAATCCGAAAGATAGATCCAACCTCTTGTGGAATGACACACGTGCATGCCATGCAACACGCTCAGGGTCTGATTAAATAGTCGTTGTTGAAATTAATACTTTCGGGATAGGCGATAGATCTTGTGAAGTAGAAAGTCCTTGAAAATGTGCAAGCTCGGGACACCGATGCGCGATGGCGTGATGAGAGAGTCGGATCCAAGCTTGAAAATTCTGAATACCTTTCAAGTGACATTGATACAAATTGTACGAAGTATTTGTGATATTCGAAACTCAATCCGAAAGATAGCAACCTCTTGTGGATTTGACACACACGTGCATGCCATGCAACATGCAACACACTCAGTGTCAGGTTAAATAGTCGTGGTTGAAATTAATACTTTCGGGATAGGCGATAGTTCTTGTGAAGTGGGAAGTCCTTGGAAATGTAAAATGTCAAAGCTTGGGACACCGATGGCGTGATGGGAGAGTCGGATGCAACCTTGAAAATTGTGAATACCTCTCAAGTGACATTGATACAAATTGTACTTTGTATTTGAGCAAAAGACGGTTGAAATTGAAATATTAAATATGCATAAGTAAATTATGCAAACAAAATTTAACTTATATATTATAATTTTGGTATACATGGCGTTAGGTTTCTGGACAAACTGAATTTGATAGTACGCTCGAGGTGTATTGTGACCTCATCCGAGCAGCAGATTTCTCCTACATTCCATAATCTCAAATACTTTCACGATTGACGAGTGAACAGAGAATTTACTTGTATTTCGATGTAATAGATGGCTCTAGGGTTTGAATATTTATTGTTATGTATGGATATTTTGCAGTTTTCGAATTATCTATGTGTTGTGTATGGTATGGTATCATTCATGTGTTTAGTCCAGAGCAGAATTAGGTATAGCTAAGATCTCTATGTCTAAGTTTCCCAGATTATTCTGCTGAACGAGCAACAAAGAGAAAGCTTTTGCTTTCGCCATTCGACTAACACTAGTAGGAATAGAAGAAAAGCCTTCTAAAACAAATTTTATCATACAGAATGCAAATATCAATATCGAATGCTCTTGATATTCCACAGGGACGCTACATAAGCAAAACCGAAACTTAATCCAAAAGATCTCTTGAGAAATTAACACACACACACAGCCGAATCCTTACAGCGCCAAAGCAATCATGCCTGAATATTACCTTCTGGATAACGGATAGCTCTCGTTTAGAACGTTCTAGAACGAAGAAAATAAATTTAAAGTACCGGGACCATGTGTATCAAACGAAGTTGAACCAATTAACTGTTTTGTTAAGTCAAATCAAATCAAATCAGTATTTATTGTGCTTTTCTTGCAAAGGCCGCAGCCCACAAAACACATATGCATGAAACAAATTATAGACAACCGTAGATAATTAGTATTTAAAAAAAAAAAATACTGATTGTTAACCGGATACATCAGCCAGGCTGTTAGTCACGGCGCAGAGAATACAAGTACAC
>JAQGCB010001933.1:0-12837 GCA_034698835.1 Protaphorura tricampata
AACTATCATCAAGGGGAACGAAATTTGAGTAGAGTGGGAGTTTCACGGTGTCCAATATGTGAAGTGAATATATATTTGAGTAAAGAACTTTTATTAAATGGCATTATATCCGGAAGGACGATGAGCTCAACTTCGACAACAATTATTTTGGTATCATCTCCGTTCGCCCCATATTTGCCAGCTATTAAGAATCAATTGTTTAACAGTCAACTCCATTTTTACTCCATTGAATTGAATTACTTGACAGAGTCTGCGCATATCAAACATCGTTATATTTATTCGCGGGTGAGAAATGCGGGCCTAATGTACACAGAGTATCTGACTAAGAATGGACTGTTAGGTCCGTCGGATCTGAGGAATGTGTGGGAATCTGCAAACAAATATTACAAGAGAGAAGGCATTGCAATGATCACTCAAACGATATACAAAGAAATATACGAAAATGGACACTGTTTGGAATTTGTGAAAGCAGCTCTAGACCACAAACGCTGTTTTCCACACTCAATATTATTCGAAATCCTCTCTGTCAAACTAAATTTCACTACCAATTATTTCTCAAACGATGAAGTGAAAGCAATGACACACATAGAGCGGAATAAATTTGACCAGATGAAAACCATGGTTCATTTCTGCTACTCATGCACCCTATATCAACATAAGGCTTCTCCTAAATGGAGTGGCTACATTCTAGTGGACACAGTGGAAGTGCAACTGTTTTACTGTGAGCGTGCGCAGAAGTTAGCAAACACATTTATTTGGCTCAAACCATTTGATACACCTTCTTGGATACTTTTGTGTATAATGGGAGGAGTCCTTTTGATTTTCATCGACTATTTCACTCTCATCTCAATTTTATTCCGCCAGAGTGTGTCTCGAATGAAAAAGTTCTACTTGGAAATTCTATTCACATTTGCTGTAATAATCCTAGCATGTGCTTATGGAAGTATTATGACAAGTCGGATGATGGTTCCATCTCTGCGCTATGTAGTCCAAGAGAATCGTGAGCTATTTTCCATGGGGTACAAAAAGCCATATGTGGGCAATCGGAATGATCTTAAGAATAATTCTCGATTATTGTCAACTATGAAGATGTTGGGAGCCATTGGCCCAGGTGACGATCCTTGGTTGGAACTGGAAAGCAAACTCTATTTTTATTCTGCGGACAAAGAAAATTGGGAGGACATCATATCAAATTGTGAGACAACGGATACAATTCAAAAATATTATCTCCACTTCGCTCGTTTAGAAATGAAAAACAAATATCCGGATATTATATGTGATGGTGTAGTCCAGGATAATGCTGGGTTAAAATCCCAGGTTTTGGTTTTCGAGAAATATTTTAATCATAAATTTCCAGTTCTGGTTGAACTGATGAGACAGTCCGGGATTATTTCATTTATTCAGGATTATAATTTATATGTAGCTAATATTCTACCACTTCGTGGGCTAGAGTCAGAAAGATTTCAAGAAAGACTACCACGTAGTTTCTCACTTCAAAATCCAAAAGTTGTCTCAATTTTTGAACTATATGGATTACTCGTACTAGTGTGTTGTGGCATATTCACTTTAGAAATTCTATACAGTTGATTCAATCCTTTGGCATCCGCGTAGTACGTGCTGTAGTTTCATTTTGCAAACCCTGCCTGTGCGTACCGTAAGACGCGAATACAAATGAACTGCTGCAAACACGTTAATAATAAAAAGAGGTTAAAAATAAATTCGAAGGAATCGGTAGGATATATCACGCTCACATTTTATTTCGCCGTAACTACCATGATAGGATTTGTTTTGTTCATACAAATTTTGGTCCTGGCATATTTTTTAATTCAAATTCAGCGTCGCTCTTTGGATTCTAGTACTAACACTTTATCTCATTGTTCACACTTTCTGGACAACATTTTCTTCGCTTATTACGGTTATGGCCCAGTAGGACCGATTCTGACAAGCTGTGTCCTGTAGGAACGCTAATTGTCTAGGAATCACAGAGAGATATAGAATAAGGCCGCCAAGTTCCTTAACGGATAAAATTAAGGGTCAAAGTTTTCACCTTCAAGTTGAGTCTTATTAGGAGGTACTCATTTCCAATTGGGCAAATAGTAAGTCGTTATATGTTCAGATTCAGAATTGTATTTATTATTTATTATTGTTTGTTTAATGAGAGAATTTGTAAGATTTTCTGTTTGTTTAATTGAGAAAATTTGTAAGATTTTCTATTGTTGACTTGGATTGTAAATGCCTGATTTTGAACCCTGTGTTCAAACTGAATACTCAATTGAATTGACGTAGTTCTGGTCGAATTAACCTTCCACGTGAAGGAATGACCGTACTCACAACACAAACGAAGGAAAAGCGATTAATCAGTACTTTAGATTTATTCACAAGAATGGAGCGAGTTTAGTTTTGTTCTGTACAAGAGGAAGTGTGAAGGAGGAGTGGTGAGTGAGGAGTGTGAAGTGTGTGCTTTTACAAAATGGCTGTAAAGGCCAACTAACAAAATATTAATTTGAATTTCTATAATACAATAATTCAGCCAACAGATGGCGTTACGACTATTTAGAGCTATGATTCGGCTATGACACTAATTGAAGACGACCCAACAATTATAGTCACAAACACCATAGCCTACACAATATAATGAGAACTCTGTTTTGATTTATCATTTGGCCTAGCTAATTCCTACCTATCATTCCCTACCCGGCTTTATTAATTTAATTGACAAACTCAGACGAGTGACATTAAATCATAGATCAAGCTCCAATTTAAATTTGAGCATTCTCGAACCACAAAATGATTACTTACAGTTCTCTTGATCAAATCGGCGCGATACTAGCAAACTCAGAATTAGTACTAATTCTTTGAGCGTGACGTCTTTAATTTCTGAACAGATATAATCATGATTTTCCAAAGTCCGTGTAAAACGACTCTAACGGCTAAACAAGTTTGTGTATATTTAATATTCAAAATTAACAGTGTGAATGTGATGACAATGTCATGGAATTCCATGAGAAACATAAGTATAGAAAAAAGAATGAGAACACCGTAAACAGCAAGTTTGTAAGAATTAAACTGATGACCTATCTGTGCTACTAAATACGTGGCGACCGAACGATAAAATATCTTTTCTGGATGAAAAAAAATATTTGCAAATCGAGTATGCAAGTATGCAAAACTTACTTACAAGGGATAGTCATTACCTGTCTACCAGTACCCAGAACCCATATAATTTTTTCCTAGTCCCCGGGCATGCCCTGTCCATGAATCAATCGAACTTCGTCTGTTCAAATCATAATTGAGCCCCTCAGAGATCACGAAAGGTCATTTCCTATACTACTAAAATAGTGCAGATGGGTTCTTTTTCTTTGTCCTGGACTTTTGTCTTAAGATTGAAAATAGAACAATTAGTTCAGTTGAGTTTTGGGATTCGAGTCTTGATCTACGAAATAAAAGCGTTCTAGCACCAAACAAAACTTCAAAGTCTTTTTCTTCTTCAACATTTTATTCTCCAAATTCATGAGTGGAACTTTTGATGAAAAGTGCATTTATTTAGCTACAACTATTAAAAAAATTCATCACAATTCCACCGAATTTTTCTTATTTGCTGTAAAGAAAACTTTGGAACAGTCTTGCTCCTCATAGTCTTTCCTTAATTTTGACTTTTTTTTATTTTACATACATATTTAAATATATACGCAGCATTGTGTATGAAATTAACAAGTACCCTGACTTATTTTGATTTGATAGCAACTCCGGACACGTGCGGTGAGACTAATTCAAAGGTCCAATGACCAGAAGTGTCCGTGTAAAATTGGTCTTGATACACTAACGTAAGAAACTGAGAACATTTTGTACCCATCCGTTCACGTGACTGGAATTCACACCCAGCGAAAAATAATGGCCAAATTCTTGTTAGATTTAGAAATTTCTGGAGAATGTATTTTGAATAGTGTCCACGTTTTTCGTACATGACGTGTTCCATGTAAATGTATCTTCCACCCTGTGCAAATTAAATAAATTGTTCAATAATGTTCAAATTCATAAACGAAATTATTACTTATTGTTACCGGAGCCAGTACACGTTGAATTTCAGAGAAAACTCGGTCTATGTTATTGACACTGCACGTGACGGCAGTCGTAACAACTACGTCGACACTCTCAGAAGGAATTTGTTTCATATTTTCTCCCCCAGCAATGACAAATTCTTCCAGAGTAATTCCAGGGTACTGTGTGGTGTCAAATTAACAGTAAAATTCATATTACACATGCAATAATTTTAATTAATGAAATTAATTATAGTGTTAGAGAATTGTAGTCAAGAGTAGAAAGAGTATTTACAAAGAAGGAATACGTTCCTTTTTGTTAACAAGTAGTTGTAGTAGTAGTAGAAGAGATACGATTAAGGCAATCATAAACATGTCAACTGGAAAGACGGAACATGTTTTGTCACCAGGAAGACACTCTTTTTTTTCTGTTGCACCGCAAAAGTTGACTCAACCAATAAATTAAAATGAGTCAACCGGGTATTTCTGCATATTAAAATATAACAGTATTTCCCAAACTCTAATGCAAAACTGGGTAACAGAGAAGGAAAGGAAAGATAGAAATTTCCACTGATTCCCGATCATTGCCTGAGTCACATGCAGTTATCGTATTAGTTATTAGATACCACACCAAATTTAATTAAGGAATACGATACAACCAAGACACAAAATCTCCATATAAAAAGAAGAAACGAAGATCCAGAATTCAGTCTTCGTATTCGAATTAGAGTGTGTTTTCCTTTTGTTGTTCAATTAGAATTTAAGAAAGGAGAGAATCACGGTTCACCTCCATACATATTGGAACTCTGTACAACATTGATTTAGAAAAAGACTATTTTGATAAATATTCGGACTTTAAATTTCCAAATTCAAACATAAAGGTCTTTCGTGTAATTATTTGCATTTATACAAAAATTATAAGGATGACGGAAACAAAAGAACTCAAGAAATATTGCCCAACCTACCCAACGGTAATCATATTTAGCAATGCATAAAGTGAACTGACCTTTTCTAAATTGTGACGGAAGAATGGTTCAAATGACTCATTTGGATCCACAGCAATCAAGTGGCATTTCGTTGGGTAGTACTCCAAATTAGCGCCTGTCAGAAATCAGAACAATTAATTAATTGAATTAAATTGAATCTAAAATTTATTAACTAATGTCATACATTACTACCTGGACCAACTCCAATTTCCAAAATTCGTAATTCATTATTTTTCCTTAATTCTTGATCCTCAGACGTCAAATCTTTCAATCTGTCGAATAATTCTCTTTTTCTCTTCCAAATCTTCGCGTAGTAAAAAGTTGAAAATTCGTTGAAATTTTGAGCAAAGAATCTGGGAATAAGATCACATATATATATTTACGTACTTAATAAAAATATTTGTAATAATTAATCACGCACTCATATCTGTAGCGTTGGACTTCTTTAATGCCATAAGACAAAAAAAGATAAATCATTCTCAAAACTGCGGGTAAATACGCTTGTAACAAATCTTGTAGAATTTCAATAAATCTTCCCATTTTTATTATTTTCAATACGCCCAAATGCACCACCAGTTAGTAGATATTGTGTTATGAATATTTTTTTTTAATAATCATATATACCCTCAATACCCTGGGCATAAAAATTGACTGAATGCTTTTGAAATATTTATCTTGGTTGGTGAAACGCCAAGAATAAATATTTCGATCAGTTCTTCCATGCAACTCTCACGTGCACTGGCACTGAGTCACCGAGTCTCTGTACAGTAAATGCATAGTGCTTATCGCCGGTTAGAAATATTTTTCTCTATTTGATATTGAGGCAATGACTTGAAACAGGTTTTTGGTGACTACGTTATAATTCACGAAAATGCAGTGCAGCTGGCAGTGCTGTGTAGAACACACGTTATAGATAAGATAAACCATAACAAATTTCGCAGCAAGAAATAATATCTCTGCGTTTGCTATAAAAATTAGTTGTCGTGGATTCAAATCAATTTATTTTGTTTAATTATTTAGCCAGTGAGTAGAGTAAGCCAGAATGGCATTCTCAACACATCTTGAAACATTCAATGCTAAAGTGGTTGAACTGATCAAGAGTGGACAAGATGCCTTTGGAAAATTATCATTGGAAGATTTCTTAGAAAATTACATTGAAAAAGATGAAAGTTTGTTGCCGGTTTTCGGTTTGTACCAGGGATTATTCGCTGCCTTTGGAACTCCGAACAATAATGTAATGTGAAAATGGATCGCGTTCCCTCCCCGGATGAGGTGGCTGTTTCTCACAATACATTAGATAGCATGGAAAATGACCTTTCGTGATCTCTGAGTGGCTCAATTATGATTTGAACAGACGAAATTCGATTGATTCATGGACAGGGCATGCCCGGGAACTAGAAAAAAATTATGTGGGTTCTGGGTCCTGGTAGACACCACATGACTATCCCTTGTTAGTGCAGATAGATAATGTCAGAAATACGGTTTCATAAGGAATCGATCATTTTCTGCTAAGTTGCTCAATTGTGTTGCTCAGAAATACGGGGAAGGCAGGTACTGTCTCTGTAGACGTGATATATTTATAGATTATATTTTGCAATGAAAGCCATTTTCTTTCTTGGAGGAACCAATTTCTGAACTTTCTTGTAATCTCAGAATCCTATCTATTGCAAAGTCCGATATTTACAAATAATTAAGTAAGTCCAAAGTGCCGAATTGTAATTATGACCCCAGATAATAGATCGAATAGACATGCGATACGAATATTTTATCAAAGGAGAAATTTCTAACATATTTCACCATTTATTACTCCTTCCGACACGCACGTAGAAACTCATTCTATTTCTCTAAAAAGTTGAAGTGGTTTCCCAAAAATATACAAAATAAGCAAAAGTAACAATAGGACACAAGGATTCCTAAAAAAAATATTTAAAAAAAAAATGTTGAGTCAGGAAAGTTTAAAAATTCTTCAATTCTCATTTAAATACGCATGTTTCTTCAAAGTAGTTCCTTATTATTGGGACGACACGACTCAGTGTTTAAAACCTACCCCTTCAAAATTCTGTTGGTATTTAGTCAACTTCTTCTCCACAATTCACCTCATTTTTCTATTTATAAATTTGACAATTCAACTCTCACATAGTCATTTGACTGATAACATTCTTCATATTGGTTACACATTAGCATTTTGTACACCCATTCTACCTCAACTCTGTATTTTTACCAATCTATTAGAATTTCCATGTCTCATCAATGAATATCTTCAATACTTCACACACATTCAAGGTAACGTCAAAAAAAATTTATACGAATATTAATTTATAATATTAATTAAATTTTACAATTACGTATTACAGGGCGAGTCAAAACAACTGGGAAAAATTACAACAATTTAATGAAATTTATGGTGTGGTCATGTGTTCTAATTCCATATATGGCTGAAATCGTGTACATTCAAAACCCACAGTTCACATTTTACATCAGTTCATTATTCTCAGAGAACGGTGACCTCTGGTGGCTAGTATATTTACTCTGCTCTATTCCTACGTTACTCTTGTCTATATTTGCATGGTCATGTTGTCTATTCTTCTGTTCATTCGCTATCAGTTTTTTGTCCAGTGTTGTCATTTTGACCAGCAAAATTTGGTAAGCATAATATGTTTTTTTATTCTTTTGCAGAGAATACATTTTTTTTATCTTTTCAGCCTAAACCTAAGGAGAATATCACCAAAAAGGCTACAGGATCCCATTGTTGCACTCCACGTCTACAAATGCATGCGAATATTCATAAATTTCGCTAACCAAATGTTTGCTGATTTATTGGCGTTCGTCGTCAGCATTTTCTTAACGGGAAGTGTCCTCGCTAACACAATAGTTCTGAGCAACCGTTTAGACTTACCGCCCATTTGTGTCTATGTAGCTTTCTTATTTGGAATTTTCCTAATCACATTTCTAATTGAGTTGTACGATGCTCTGGGTCAAGTGCATGGAGCATCCAGAAAATTTGTCAACTCTTGGAAACATTACAATAGTATAAGACGACATGAGAGAAAATTAATGTCAAAATCCATAAAATCTTGCCGACCGAATCGACTTCAAATGGGTTCGTTAGGATATTTTCAAAAAGGAGGTGTCATTCGTATAATTTCAAAAATTGTATTGTACACGAATAAGGCATTGATGAGTCTTAAATGAAAAATAAACTTATTTTATAGAGAAATTTTCATTACTTTTTTATTAACAAATTGAATACATATTTTTTTCTCTGTTTTAAAATATTTTTGAGAATAACATGGAATATTTGTTACATTTTATGAACAATATTCTGGAAGGTTGTCTTGAATATTTAATTAGCTTCTTCTGACGAACACAACGTTCAAGTCTCAATTCCTTTGCCGTTTTCATACACTACACAACCAAATGTTTATGTTAACACCTTCATATCGACTTATCTTTTTAGGAAATACTGTAGATAGGTTTATGTTTCTTTCCTTTGACGTTTCGTGGGAATACGTACACTAATCAATAATTCAAAGCACGACTGTGTCGAGTTGGTGGCATCGTATCGTGGCTATCAAGTGATTATTCGTTCAAACGGAATGGTTCCATGTTAATGTCAATACTCCAGAGAATCTTAACAAAATTCTGGTGTCATATTTGATGGAATAAATAAATAATTTATTGAATTTCTGTCATACATAATCGTAACGAATTTTGTATGTGTATAATTGTGTTGTGTGTTTGATTGTGATGTGTTTCATTTTATTCAAGTGTTAATCTCAACACATTGACAAACTCCAGAAAAATATAATGACGTTCCATTCCATTGTTTGCATGGGATTTACCAACGAATAATTTGTGTACTCACTCATTGTCCCCATTTGAGGATTCTGCTCTTTGCATTTGCACTCTCACAAAATGGCAGAGAAAAATGATTGGATGGATTCAGGAGAGAATCGCATATTTTAAAAATTCATGGCTTGCAAATCCATCAGACAAAATTCAGAAAAGATTTTTACTTCAAAACCATGTAGTAGACGCTTGTGGTAGGTAAATTACAAATCGCGTCTGTTGAAAAGCTCTTTCGAAACGATTCTGAACTTAAAACACATGGTAAGACTATCGAAAAAGAATATACAACATGATCGACATTGTACGCATTGTACTGACCGCAATTTTATTTAGACCGAGTGATTCATTAAACCTGGGATTTACTTTGTCGAGTTTCAGTGGTTGTGTGATTCAATTATTTGATTCCAATCCATTCCTATTCCAATGGCTGAGTCAGAATATCCTTATTCAAAATCAAGGAGATCACACCTGGATCGTCAACTCTCATCAGGGTGAACGAAATTTAGGTAAAGTGGGATTATCCCGGAGGCCAATATGTGGAATGAATATATATTTGAGTAAAGAACTTACGCTAAATGCCATTATATCCGGAAGGGCGAAGAGTTCAAGTTCGACTACAATTATTTTGGCATCATTTCAATTTCAACTTTATTTGCCAGCTATTAGGAATCAACTGTTTAATAGTCAACTCCATATTTACTCCATTGAATTGAATTATTTGACGGAGTCTGCACACATCAAACATCGTTATATTTATTCGTGGGTGAAAAATACCAACATAATGTACTCAGAGTATCCAATTAAAAATGGACTGTTAGGTCCTTCAGATCTGAGGCGTATATGGGAATCTGCAAACAAAGACTACAACGGGGAAGGCATTATTGGAATGGTCACGCCCATGGTGTACAAAGAAGTTTACGAAAAAGAAGACTGTTTAGAATTTGTGAAGGCAGCTGTTTATATCGGAAGAGGTTGTTTCACCCATTCAATATTAATCGAGATCCTCTCTGTCAAATTAAATTTCAGCTCCAACTATTTCTCTTATGATGAAGTGGAGGCAATGACACCCATAGAGCGGAATGAACTTGACCAAATAAAAACAATGGTTAATTTCTGCTACTCGTGTACCTTTTACCAGCACAAGGAATTCCCTAATTGGAGCGGCTACATTTTAATGGACACAGTAGAGACTCAACTGTTCTACTGTGAATCTACAAAAAAACTATCAAGCACATTTATTTGGCTGAAACCATTCGATACACCTTCTTGGGTACTTTTGTGTATAACTGGAGGAGTTCTATTAATTTTCATAGACTATTACACTCTCATTTCTATTCTGTTCCGTCAGAGTGTGTCTCGAATGAAAAAGTTTTACTTGGAAATTCTATTCACATTTGCCGTAATAATCCTAGCGTGTGCTTATGCAAGTATTATCACGAGTCGCGTCATGGTCCCGCCAACCCACTATGTAGTCCACAGAAATCGTGAACTGTTTGACTTGGGGTATAAAATGCCATATGCTGGGACCCTAAGTGATCTCAAAAAGAATTTTGTGTTCTTATCAACAATGAAGACGGTGGGAGCTATTGGACCAGGTGAAGAATCCTTACTGGACCTGGAAAGCAAAGTTTATTTTTATTCGACGGAGGAAGAAGATTCCACAGACATCCTATCAAATTGTGAGACAACGGGTATAATTCACAAATCACATCTCTACGCCAGTCGTTTCTTAATGAGAAACAAATATCCGGATATCATATGTGAAGGTGTAGTCCAGGATACGGCTGGGTTGCATTCCATGGCCCTGGTTTTCGAGAAATATTTTAATCATAGATTTCCAATTCTCATTGAGCTGATGAGACAGTCCGGGATTATTTCATTCATTCAGGATTACACTACACATGTAGCTAATATTTTACCATTTCGTGGGTTAGAGTCAGAGGCATTTGAACAAAGACAACCACGTAGATTTTCACTTCAAAATCCGAAAGTTCTCTCAATTTTTCATCTGTATGGTTTACTTGTAATTCTGTGTTCTGTCACATTGGCTTTAGAAATTATACACAAATTTGTTCTCCGTTTCGGAATGTACATAATACGCACAGTAGTTTCATTTTGCAAACCTTGTCTTTGTGTACCGTAAATTTTAGTTGTTTTTCATTTATGTCAAAAAATTGATTTAATTCCTTATAATATTGGGTTACCCATAACTATGTCAATTATTGGGAACGTGGATAGTAGACTCAAGCTGAAGTGTTAACACATTTACACATTGCCTCTCTCATCACACACAAGTTCATGTGGAGTTTGGTACTTCTGTGGCATTTAGAAGTGGAAATAGTGTGTATTGAAAATTACTGAATAAATGTCTACGACGAAATATTGTATTCGAATCCATTCAATTTAATTTGTTTTACTCCTGACTGAATATCATTTTTTCATGTCCTTCAGATGTTACTCTCGACACATTGAGGTGATAATTTTATGTCGTACCGTTGCATTGTCTGTATGGAATTATTGATCAACCATTAAATGGGGTACGATCTGTCCACTAGACATAGAGTTAAGCAACGAATTTCATCGGAACTCAATTAAGTGTCTATTTTATAAAAATAAGTACTGGGTGTTCTAAGTTTTGTTTGGAATAATATGACTGGAATGTGTCCAACATATATCCAGGATTATTTCACTTCTAACTATAACAAACTCTATCACTGGGTCTACACGAAATTCGACAATACAGCTGCCAAGATTACCTAAACAAAACAAATTTGGTAGCAAGCGTATACAATTTGAGGGATAGACTTTGGTTAAGATTAAGTGACGAAGCTAATATCAATATAATGTGAAAACGTTCAAACGTAAAATAAGAGACTTATTCCTATCAGATCAGTGTAAGTGTAATGAGGCACGTGAAGTCATTCAGAAATAGTGAAATACTCTTACGAAACTCTTACTTCGAAATACACCATTTGATACATCATGTTGGATTCTTTTGTGACACAATAACACTCCTATTTCCATTCTGTTCTGCCAACGTGTGTCTCAACGAATGAAAAAGTTCTAATTGGAGAGCCTCTTCACATTTTTTGTAATAATTCTTTGCAAGTACACTATCGCTCAATTTTATTCGAACCTGACAAAAACAGCGGTATCTTTGATGAAAACAGATTTAATCATTCAATCATGGAAATCCGCCTAAAATGGCCACAAATCATTGCGACCAATTGTCGAAAATCCGCACGCTCACAGTCCAGGAAACTATTTCGAAGTTCACAACCCCAGTCAACCCGAAAAATCTGGATGACTGGGGCCGCTAAATCAAATTTTAGTCGACCAGACAGGTCAAAATATATCGGTACTCTTTCCATGAAAATAATCCGATACGGCAATGTAAGGAATGGATGCTTGACTAAGCCCCTCCTTATGAACGTGAACCGTAAGAATGGTCGATTTTGCCCGGAGTCTGCCTGGCTGGCCTGGCAAGATAAGAGCTTCTGTAATTCGGATTTGTGGATTGGAGAACCCTAACCTAACCGAAAATTCCGAACTTGGAACTCACCGGTCCACAAAACCGAATCCCAGATGCTTTACAAATTATATACTTCATTATGTGTATCGGCATCCACACAGTACGCGCGGTAGCTTCATTTTGCAAACCTTGCCTCCGCGTACCATCAGACGTGAAAATTAATCGTGACGGGCATATACTTGCATACTTTCAAAAACAAAATACGTCGAAAATTATTTTGAAGATTGAGTTTAATGAACTAACGAAGCATTGATGTCATTGAATTAAGTAACTGAGAGACTGTGACTATAAATTCTGAGTCATCAAATTAAAATCCCATTGGTTTGAAAATCATTATAAAGTGGTGGAAATTGTCGCTTAGATTAATAGATTTTGCGAAAACGACTTCTTGTTACATCGACAAACTCATCAATCTGTATGATTAAGAATATGG
>JAQGCB010001934.1:0-12837 GCA_034698835.1 Protaphorura tricampata
CAAATTCTCTCCCGTACCTTAAGCAGCGATAAGGACAATGCCGAGAACGTGAAGCCGTCAGTCAGGGATATCTCCTTATTCAGAGTCAACATCGCGGTACCGGTGCGGCTGCCATCAGACACCAAAGTGTGTGAATTGAAAGCTCCACGCGTATCTCCACCTCAAATCAGCTGGATTTCTCTTGAGAAGTTTGAAGTGAGATCTCGAATGTTTTCTGCATGGAGAAAGTATATATTGGGAATTGAGGAAAGTGAAGTAAAAAATTGTCACAGAGAAATTCAGAGACGTGTACACTGGACGGGAGGAAGAATAGAACTGAGGATTCCAATTAATTATCTGCGGAGGTCAAAGTTTGTTGATTTAGTCAAACTTACAAGCGAGATTCGTAGAGTTTCCATGGAGCCATAATTGAATTATGGATTCTTGGCTTTACTCCGTCATCTTTGTAATATTTTCTTGGCAAGAATTAGTATTGTATTCGTATATGCATAATCGCATATCCACGAAATCTAGTATTGTCATTTCTATTTTGTGTTTTGAAACAATGAATGCATTAATGCTCGTCTGGATGAAAATTTCGATTTCCATTGAAACATGAATCTTTACTTGAAAGAACTATATAGGCATATCAATGGAATATCGTGACATCAGATTTTCAATAGTATTGAAAGAAAAATAGTTTTAAAAGTTACACTTAACATTCGAACTATACGAGACTGTCGTATTCGAAACTTATCGCGATATTTTGTTTTGCCTTTAATGGCGATTGGTGAATTGTAATTAACGGGAATTGTCAAGGGTCGCGATTCTATCGCCAATAGTTATCAACAAACAAGTGCGAAAAAGAGTTTGCGACGACCCCTTGTCCACCCCAAATCTCTTGTGCTTATATATTGACTTGTCCAATTTCAAACAGATTCAGTGAATCGTTAAAAAATGAGGAACAAGACAAATATCTCGATCTGTATCACCTTAGCCATTTTGATATTCCAATTCAGGGTCATCCAATCTGAAAACTGTCCAGTAGGCTTTCACGGAGACGTTTGTGAATTCATCGACGAATGTCTCAATAACCCTTGTCCAGGTTTTTCAACCTGTCTAAGGTTAGGAGATGGGTTTAAATGTGTTTGTCCAGAGGGGCACGCAGGAATTCTGTGTGATACTCGAAACCCTTGTTTCTTTGAAGACAATTGTTTAAACAACGGGGTTTGTACCCCTGAATCGAACTACACATCCCATTGTCTGTGTGGGGAAGAATTTTATGGACAATATTGTCAATTCACAAATAGTTGCATTGAATTCCCTTGTGGGTCTGAAGGAAAATGTGTCAATGATGAAGATGACTATCTTTGTGAATGTGAGGATGGATTTAGTGGTCAAAATTGTGAGGAGAGAGATCCTTGTGTTTTGGATGAAATTGCATGTCCAGATGACCAATACTGTCAAAGGATTGATGACGAAAACGGGAAATGCATTTGTGATGGGGAAAATTGTGCAGAAAAGAATAAGATTTCATGTTCGTCCAAATCATTCCTTTGTTTGAATGGTGGGAAATGCATTGAGAATGAAATTGAGAATGAAATGACATGTAAATGTCCAGTTGGATTTAATGGATTATTTTGTGAGATTAAAAATCCTTGCAAGCTAAATCCAACTGTTTGTGGACAACATATTAAATCTGGAACTTGTCATCGGTTGAGTGACACTGAGGTCAAATGTTAGTCATTTTTGATTATAATAATTATATGCTTAATTTTATCGTAATAAATGTCAATTTTCATATGCATAATAATTTCTTAGGTGAATGCTTTGAAAACTTTTACGGAGACAATTGTGAGTTCGAAGATATTTGTCGCTCAAACCCTTGCTTGAATGGTGGGATTTGTAGGAATGAAAATGAAGATGGTTTTGAATGTCAATGTCCACAATTTTATTATGGAAAGATTTGTGAGACTCACGTAACACCACCTTCGCCCAACACTCTGATTCCAGACGAGGATAAGATTTCACTTCCAGAGTCTGAGTCTGAAGATTTCCTGATTCCGGAAAAGGCATTTATTGGGGAGAAAGTCAACTTTCACGCAACAATATATCCAGAAAATCTAACATCAGATTTTTACTTTGAATGGGTGTTTGGGGACGGAACTTCGTACAACATTACTATGCCGGAGATACTTGAAATACATCGAAACAAGAAAAGACATTCTGAGGATGAGGGTGTGGGTAGTAAATCAGGTAATGGCTAGTTGATTGTCACGATTTCCAAAATTTTAGTTTTTGCTTTTGTAGCAAATGAGCACGATTCGTGATCTAAGAATAGAAAGTTTCAATTTGAACCCAAAATTAATTATACTAAAACAAAATCGCATTATAATTTTTGTTTAGAGAATCAGCCGACAGATTTTTCCGTGGAGCACGTCTACAATGAAACCGGAGTATTTTTTGTCGAAATATACGCTGTGTCAGATGTCTTAGCAGAAAAAAGACTAAAGAAATCATCAAAAGTGATTATTGATGGAGGAACTTGTAATTCAACCTTGAGAATTCATAACGTGTAAGCGTATATACGAATTAATACTGCGTTTGCAATTTGCAAAATGATTGCCGGGAAATTGAATTCCCAATTCATTACCAATTAAATGTTTTTAGAGGTCACGATCACGACAATGAGACAACTCCTGTGTACACGCGTCAGCAGTCTATTATGGCATGGGCGATTCTGTACGTAGTTTGTCATCCCAAGAAACAATTTCGTATCAAATATTCAAAAACTAGAAATTTCAAGTGGAAATTGTTCAGGGAAGTCGGGAATAAAATAGTTGAAGGTAAAAGTTTAACTGCTTTTATGTTGAAGCTAATGTGTACATGGTAGTTCATAACTATTTACCAGGCACAAAACTGTAGAAGGTGAACACTTTACAGAATTTGAATTGGGAATATATTACTGTACTATGAGTTATTTGTATTATTTTTGTGTGTGTAGTCACAAAGCTACCCTTACAAGTTCCGCTAGTTGGTAGCGAAGAACAAAACTTTATAAGTTTTGCACCTTGGTCGCTTCCCTACGGCCGGTATCGTCTTCAAGTGATTTCCATTATTGACCTCAACGAGGATGTGCATTATACTGAACCTAAGACAGTTTTAACTCGTCACTTATCAAGTCATTCTCAAACTGCAGATGTAAAAGTTTTTTTAAAAAAGGTTAACTAAAAGAATGCAATGTCACAAATAATTTTTCAATTTTAGGGAACCTTTCAAATAATGAATTCTCCACCAAGAGCACGAATTCAAGGAGGTGACTATCGAATTGTTGGGCCAAATGATAAAGTGGTTCTGGACGCTTCCGAGTCTGACGACCCAGATTTTGGACCGAGTGAAGGTCATAAATTAGAGTACAGATGGTCCAGTTCAAATGCGGACAAGTTTCTAAATCCTTTGAGTCTGGGTTCAATCGATTGGAAAGGTTTGAAGAAATGTTCTCTGCAAATTAAAACTGATTGTGAGATTTATAATTGATTTTTTCTGAAACGTACAGCGCCAAAGTTAATTTTCGACGCAAACAAGTTGCAAGAGAATGTAAACAATACTTTTAGTCTGACTATAACCTCGGATAAGTCTCAAAATGGTGGGAGTCTACTTACAATGACTGACACGGTGAAACAGACAGTCATGCTTTCGCCGAATGTCTACAACGCATATTCAATCATGTAAGTAATCGGAAGGGGCTGGCTGGATATACCGTAAATGACCGAATAATTACTGGGGCTTCAATGGTCGCTTAGCCACTAATATAAACGCCGGGTCTTTGGAGAAAGTAGTGAAAGTCTATGATATTTAACCCTGCCAGGAGAAACAAACGCCCGGGGGATTAATTGGTCATTTACGGTCATACGCATTTCATAATATTTTTGACCAATAAGTTGTGAATCTTTGATTCAGTTGTATCGAGAATTGTGGCCGAGAAGTCATTCCCGAAAAGAAAACTCTCCTCGTGTGTTTATGTGGTTCGAATGGGAATTGCACGAGTAAGGTTTCAGAGTGGGATGTCAAATTTACACCAGAGCTTGATAGGGCTCTATGGACACTAAAAGCACTACTTAGCATTAGCACTGACGACACTGAGGTGTTTACATTGGCAGTACTCATCAAAGCAAATGCATTGAAAACGTTACCGTTACTCTACCCTCCTACCGTGACACTGTCTTGTTCGGGTATACTTTTAGAATTACGGAATTCTATGTAGTATTCGATTGAATTTTTCTGAATTTAATTACAGCCGAAGGTGATACGGTTGGGAGGGCTGATTACAGTTTTACAATACATCAACCCCCAATTCCAAAGGATAATTCCGATGCAATTTGCGAGATAAGCCCGACAAATGGGACAGCCATCCTAACAAGATTTACAGTCAATTGTCCGATTTTCATATCTCAGTCGGCCTCACCAGTTACATATTCGATTTATGCCAAAATCGAGGACGGAGCTCTAAGGAATTATCCACAACAGAATGGCTTTTTGTTAGGCCATGAAATTGTTGGAATGTTTACCCCTGGGTCCAGATCCACTGAGAGTAAAATGTACTTTGACTTTATTTTACCGGCTGGGAACTCTAAAAATCTTTACATTCTCCCGATATCCGTTGATGTAACTGATTCTATGGGGAGTTATCTGAATATTGGCCTTCGGACCAACCCAACTGTAAATCCGCCAGAACATGTGGTAAACAGTGTATGGAATTCCACGGACCCCTACTCGAATAGTAATCATGAGACGATAAGAAACTTATTGGCTACGGGGAATCGTGTGGGGTTGTTCAGACTTGTCCTTGCCGGAATTCATCAAATGGCTGTTTATAACAACGATTTCACGGAGCATAAACAGAGGATAATTAAAGAAAGATTTCTGAAGGCCTTAAACGCGGTGCGAAACCTATGATACGCCTTTCACCTTTAGTCAGAAAATATTCTATCTAATTTTCGTTGAATTTATACAGAGCTCAGATTATAGTCAACGGGAACTAACACAAACTGGAACCGTGTTGAACATTCGAGATTTGGAGCAAATGACAAGTGTTTTATATGCAGTTGTATGTCACAACCTGAGTACAATCACCGATAAGGGATTTATTTATGCAACGGATCTAGCTATACTCATAGGCCACCAACTTGAGGCAGCCATGAGACCATTGCAGGATGTGGAGGAAATCGAATCGGTTGAACTTAGATTAAAAAGCATGAAGTATTTAGAGTATTTGCACCTGCCACTGATCAGGTAACCGATTAAAGGGAGTCTGGACAAAAGAGAAAGCAGAATCGTTAATTATTATGTGTTCAATGTTCAAAAAGGGCCGGAGTCGATATTATAGTGGAATTGCTCCGTAGTACACATGAGAAACAGGGAAAAATTCTCTTAAACACTGGTCTACAACAACAAGAACACATTGACCATGAATCAGCAATTGGGTTGGCCCAGAAGGATGAAGTAGAAAGAGATTACTTTCTCCAGGAATTCCCACGCTATGACAAATTTACTTACACTACCATTGAAAAAGGGCAGCATCCCCTGGAGACTATTGATCAGGTTACAATAATCGCCAAACGTTTGATGGACACATTGAGACGTTTGGGAAATGCTGTTGGGAGTGGTTTGTTTGCTCCGGAGGACCCCGTCCAATTTCATTATGGACAATTTCTTAGCATGTACGTTGTTATAGAACAAGCCGAGGATCTCCCAGGTGCACCGATACCGATTCCTAACAAGCTCGACAAAAATGGAACACTTTTTGATAACAATTATATACGACTCTCTATGAGTCCAATGAATGTGTCAAGTCAAGCCCAGTTTCTCCAAATAATCGTAAATGATTCAAATCAGAAAATTTCTTATTCCAAAAAGCAATAGTTCTTTAATTTATTTTCTCAATTTAACCTAGGCACTTGTGTCAACGTTTAACCCGTACGTGGATGAGAGACAAATGAATCCAATCGACACACCACTTTTGCACATAGAACTTTCAGAAATCTCAACGTTAAAGACAGTAACGAATGTAAAGGCCGTGGACGACACTCCACACATGATTCATTTGGAATATTTACAAAATCAAAATTTACACGTTCGAATATTAGACAAATTCGAGAAGGAAGTTGAAGATGATGATCATAAGTTTTTGATCAATACGGATTTGAGCAATTTGAAATTTGAAGAAATCATCGTCCATCATTTTTCCCTTCCACCTTTATCTAAATTTTTTGTCGTGATTGATAATACCCTCAATTTAGATATTCTTGTTAGTTCAACTTTCTCCAAAATTAGTTGCCCACACCATGCATATACACTAATTTCTTTCGAACATTTTTTCACTAGATGGTTTTGAAGAGAAATTCGAGGCCGACTTGTCTGGACTTCGGGAGGAACAAAAGTGATATTGTTTACAATGACTCTTCCAGCAAATTAATTTATCAATTCCACACAGACAATTCATCAGAGTAATACATATAAGCATTTTAAAATGCTATGTCCAAATACTAATACATAAATTATTGTAAAATCTGTTCCGCGTAGCGAGGAAGTTTTGGACTACTATGTAACATTTTGGCCAACAAAAGAAAGCATTGCACAGTCTGGGATTAAATTTGTGAATGACACAGTGGAAATTGACTTGGCTTTTGACAGGCTCCGTTGTATTTCTAGAAGACAAATTGTTAATGGTGAATGGGTCGAGGAAGGTTGTACGGTTGTGGTAAATCTTTCCCAAAAGAAAATATGACAAGTTAAAAATTGTATTATTTTAAAAGTATAACAATGTAATAATTATTGCAAATGAACCTACAGCTAGATCCAAGCAGTACTCCTGATAAACTGGAATGTCATTGTAGTCATTTGAGTATTTTCTCTGGGTCTTTGAGATCTGCTCATCACACAGTGCAGACTTTTCAGAAGATTGAATTATTCCCAGAAAAATACGATACTACATTGATTCCACTCGTTGTGGGCGGAATTTTGATTTTGTACCTGATTCTATTACTGGTTGCTGTCTGGAAGGACAATTTTAATCGGAGAATACTCCCAAGACTATATGTCATGTGTGACATTAAACGAATCCAAGATGAAGCAACTTATTTGCTTACTCTTGAGACTGGGAATAATTTCTTATCAGGAACATCCGCCAATGTCGGTTGTCAAATATATGGTGAGAGGGGTCGGAGTCAGGTAAGCCTCTAATTTACGAAAAGGGAATCCATAGCTGGCCTGATTAAGAAACACACAATTTATATTTCTTAGCCATATGTACTGAGTGACGCAGTCATGGATTCAACAAGGCAAAATACTACTGCTGATTTTATTATCTCCTCTGAGAAGTATTTAGGAAAATTGGAGAAAATCCGACTTTGGCATGATAATACTGGACAGCACCCCAGCTGGTAAATCTTCAGTGCTAATAATATTCACCAGATTTTCCAGCAACTCGTAACCTGTTCCTTTTTCCTAGGTATTGTCGGAAAGTGATGATCAGAGACCTAAAAACTGATGAAGTCTGGTTCTTCTTTTTAGACAAATGGTTGACTATTAAACATACGACACAAAATTCATCTTTGGTCAGTGAAATTCCTGTGGCCAAAGACACTGAAGTCTTAAAGTACTTTAAAGATAGGACTTTAAGTCTCAAACAATATTGGCACCAAATTCGGGAGCATCATCTCTGGATGTCAGGTTTTACTTGTTCACCCAGTTCTTCGTTCACACGAGCAGAACGATTGACATGTGCAATGGGAGTGATGTGCTCTTATATGTTCATTTTGGTACTTCTCTACCGAAAATCTTCAGCACATGGTGAAAGTAAGAAGTACAGGAATCAAAGACTTAGGATTTTACTGGTTCAATTTTTTTTAAATGCTTCGAACTTTTATGTCATATCCAATAGGTGAAACGATTGAGTTTGGAGGTTTACATCTTGACCGAGAATTCATATTACTTAATGGAACGATTGCAGCATTGATCGGGATGTGCATCTGCTTTGTCCTGGTCAATTTATTCAGGTAAATTTTTAATGATACACTGTAAAAGTTTATGTTCATATTTATTTATCCGGAAATTTTTCGACTCCTCGAAAATGGGGGACTTAAGCTTATTGTTAGTGTGTGGAAATACTTTCCCTGACTTTCTCTGAACTTTCTCTAGACGGATTCGCCGAAAGAAAATTCCAGCCCTTGTCGTTCAAGGTGGTGTGAATCCATACCTGTATTACAGGAAACGAAGGTTTGGAACTTCATTCCGAGTAGATCGGACAGATACAAAAGAATTAGAGAAAGATTTAGAATATTTAGAAGCAAAACAAGAGGAGTTACGTCACAAGAAAACCAATACACTTGCTGCAAATGAACCAAATTTGGTGAAAATAAAGTCTTATTCGGAGTTTGGGAAGGATAAAGAATATTTTGAGCTATTTCGAATCCCATCGACTGACATGGTACAAACTGAAAAGTGGATTGCTGGTACAATGGACTCCGCTGAAACGGAAGGGCAAAATGCTTTTGTTCATTCAGTTCAAGACAAACGGACTTACGAGCGGTGGCGAGATAAAAGTAAGACAAAAAAATTATAAATGTTACAGGGTGGTTCATAACCCCAAGCCCCAGGCCCGGCTACCCAGTATTAGTGTAATTCAACTATTAATTCCTAAAAAATATTGCAGAACATTCCTACGCCTTAAAAATCATGCAAGATTTTGGATTGACTGGTGAGTTGGTCAACGTATGTGATGAAAATCCCTTATGCTTTGACTACCGACCTGGAGATCCAGATCGCCTTCGACAAAGGAATCCTAGTACAATTTCGGAATCAGAACCACCACCACGAGGTACGCGATTGATGAGTATCGCAACCGCGGCCGCTGATGCAGATTTTCAAAGAAGGAAATTTGATATAAAGCCGGACTCATCAGAGACGCAGACTGTCGCCGACAAGAATGAGAATGATGACCCAGTTGTACCATTTTACCAGCCGAGTGATTTCGAACCGTAAACTCGCAGTATTAATTTTTGTTTAGAACTTTCTAATTTCTAAGACAAATCCTGATTTTTTTTGCAATAGTACGGAAGAATCGATCCAATTTGATGTGAGGCTTGGACAAATTAACGACCCGCACGAATTTGGTGGTTGTCTTCCTCCCGTATTTGTGTATATTGCATGGGCTATCTGTGTCGTACTCATTTTAGCAACATGTGCGGTCACAATAATATTTGGTCTGAAGTACAGCTATCGTAGGAGTGTGTTTTGGGTCCTCTCTCTAATTATAGCATCTCTGATATCTTGTCTAATTCTTCAACCACTTCAAATCCTCGTAACATATCTCTGCATTGTTTGGCAGATTAAAAAGAAAGTAAGGCCCAAAAAATAATTATGAAGTAAAGAAAACAGAATATTTTTTTCTATCTTCATAATTATTCCAATGCAGAAACGGAAAACTGATGACGAGTTGTTTTTACTTGAACGTTTGAGAGTCTTCTGGGTAGACAAAATCAGCGAAATTAAACTTTGGCCATTGAACTTCAAACTTTACTTCCCCCAGAATTTTGTTCCACCGTTGTCTGGATCTCAGGCCTTCGTAAGTTCATATCGTATTCGTTATCGTATAGGTTTAACGCAATTTGTATGACAAATTGATCTATAGATTTAAAATTCAGTACAAAATCGGTACACGATACGCTAAATATTTTTACAGGTTTGGAAAATGCATTCAAGACGGAAACTAATGATGCGCCGTGGTTTGCTGGATCTCTTCATGTTCTCAGTTTTCTTGATAATCCTCCTGTACACTATGACCAAAACACAGGATTACGATGTAAATAATTTACTTTGACGAAATCAAGACTTTTTGACATTTGATGCGGATAGTTAAATAAAATAAATTATCATTTGCAGCACTACAACAGTTTACAAAACATGAAGGACATGTTGCGTACGTCTTATGACGATCACGTTGTCAATGACGTTAATTCATTCTGGAATATCAAAGACGGAAGCGAGTAAGAAGTTCATCCAAAATGCAATAAATTGTCAAAACAATACATGCACAGTTTAAATAAACTATTCATTATTTTAGCTTCTATGGCTACATGTACGATATATTCGTTCCAGTTGTCTATACGGATACTTCTTTTAATGGGGAACCCCTAGACGAAGATCCAGAAGCCAAGAGATTAGTGTGGCTTCAGAATCGTCAGTCCTTTCTTCTGGGTGTCCCTCGTGTTAGACAATTGCGAGTCAACAATGGTAAACTTAAGAATTCCTTTTATTAGTAACAAAAATAAATAAGCAATCTGACATACTTTCCCCTACACTGAACAGATACAAAATGTGACACCTACTCAAAGATTACGGACAATGTTCACAGACACACTGGTCATATTTGCAGCGAAGAATACAGGGATTCAATTTTTTACAGTAACAAAGAGACGGCTAATTTCTCTGAAGGTTGGAAACCTGTAGAGAATGGAAAGCCTAGGATATTTTCGGCAACGAATGATTTGTGGAGATATAGGGATGAGGAAGAAACAGGATCAGTTCCAAGAATGGGGCTTTTGGGGTCATACGATGGAGGTGGTTACATTGCTGAATTTGGTAGAACTAGTGAAGAAACGAGAGGAGTCCTTGAACACATGGAGAGGACTGGATGGATTGACGTTCTTACAAGAGCCATCATTGTTGAATTCAATGCTTACAATCCAAATGTTAACTTGTTCACAATTGTTGTTCTCATCATTGAACAATCATCCGTACAATGCTTTCATCAAGAACCAATCGTAAGTTTATCAAATAATTCGTCTCCGCTCTGGAGAAAGTAACAGGCAGCAAGTAGGAAGAAAGTTAGTTTCTTCGGAGAAAGCATACTTTCTCTTAAGTTCCACTTTTATATCTTATTAACCGAGTGACCTGTTATGTGACCTCAAATTTAAAATATAAACGACATTTCTTACCAAAAACAGGTGCTGTCAACAAGATTCGATGATGAAATGAACTTTGGAAATGCATTATCAACTGCCTTCGCAATGTGCGTGCTATATCTCATGTACTCAACATTCCGCCCCGTATTTGAGCGTGTCTTCCATAGAAAAAAGGGACATTCCCTCCCGTGGACTATAATTTTGGACTTTCTGAGCGCAATCATTGGGTTGACCATTTGTGTCAGCTATGCTGTACTCTGGACCAAAGTTTACAACAAGTATACAGAACTACGTGAAGCCCCGATCAATGTGTACGTGAGTGTACAAAAGGAAGAGGGAATGAGCAAAACTCAACTCCATCTCTACTGTGTCCTCATGTTACTTTGTCTTTGTAAATTATGGTCATTGTTACTTTTGTCAAACCGTCGATTCTTCATCATTGGTTTCACTCTGTCAATCACACGACCATTCATGCTTGGATATCTCCTCATGGGTTTAATAATGTTAATCCCATTTTCACTCTACATAACGATAAATTTCAATACAGCCCATGATTCGTTCCGAAGTTTTGGATCAACGCTTTTGACATTGATTTATCAAATGGAAGTTGGAAATGTGCTAAATTATAAAGCTCTGGTCCTAGTATCACCGATATTCGGCGGATTTGCTTTCTTTTTGTACAACATATCAGTCGTGTTCCTCTATAAGAATGTTTTCATTTCTGCACTCACACTTGGACTTCAAGGAGCCAAAGAGACGTCTCTCCAAAGACCATTTCGACTTTCGTATGCTGGTTATATTTGGCTCAAACTACAAATTATTATTCCTGGGTGTATTCGTAAAATCTACTCTAATCAACACTTAAAGCGCTCCTTACCAGAAGAGACAGTACAAAGAATGACTCCTATTTTTGAACAAATCCTAATCTCACACATGGCAAGTATCGAGGTTCATCGGATGAAACACATGAAAAGTTTGACTGAAAATTTTCTCGCTGGATCTCAACTTTATTTACTTTCAAAGAAGGAAAAGATGGTTGCCAAAAAGAATAGAATTTTGAAGATTGAGGAAGATCGACTTAATACCATGAGAAAAATGACTGTGAATTTCATCAAAGATAAACTCAAATGGGAATTTCAGGCTGATGAGCTAGAGAAATACGATGACTTCAATTTCCAGATTCTAAAACTAAAATGCAAGAGACTGAAGAAAAAGTTTGTACAATTATTACCACTCCTAGAAAAATATCTAAAACATGTTCAGTCGACAAGGGCGAGCATTCCAATTCCAAGTCCTAGGAGGCATTCTGTTGCAGCTCCCAGGAGGTATTCAGTTTCGGATCCCTTGACTGACGAACAAACAGAGGAGCCTGCCTCCATGGTTGGAATGAGAAAATATTTCTATTAAACATTACCAATAGTTTTCACATACTTTTTATATAAATTAAGGTCAGTCATTGGCAAATAAAACGGATGAGTATTTTGGTAGATTTCGGATGATATGTCATTCCAATTTGGCAAATCTATATTGGAAACTCCGAATGTACAATGTTTACTGGTTGTAATTTTGTAAGTCACTTCAAACTCAAACATTACGAAAGTAAAGAATTATAGAAATGAGAACTCACAATCTTTTCATTAAATTCTGTTTATTCTTCTATTGGCCGAGTAAAAAAAAACCAGTAAGAATGAATAAGGTTAACAATGTGACGAAAAATGTGTAGACAAGGCAGGAATGCACTTGGGCGGTACTCAATTAAAGGGTACAGTGGAATCTCTATATATCAACCTCCCCTACATCGTACACCTCTCTATACCGACCAGAATGTCAGAAACGCATGAACTCCCTTTGCATATACTTCTTTGTTATTCCACTTTCTGTATATTAAACTCTC
>JAQGCB010001935.1:0-12836 GCA_034698835.1 Protaphorura tricampata
GATTATCTTTCCAAAAAGATATCGTATGAATTATTCTGAAGTGTAATACAGCTGATTAGTGTTCCTAAAAATATTAATATTACGTGCATGTGCCCATGCCTAACACACATACAAATTCTCCTTAACTGGTTTCGTCAAATCCAAAGTTCCACAAATTCCATCAGAATTATTTTGAGCATCTGGATTTCCATCGTAACATGAGGCGAAAATCCCATTGTCAATTAAATTTTTGACTTGAAGACCAGAAGACCGTTCCCTCCACTAAAATCTATGATAGACCTAGCGCCCTCTTTCTTGGAGAATGTGACTAGTCGATTTGATAGTCCTTCCGCATGATTGTGGGCGTGGTATTTCCTTGCATCACACCCTGACCAGAAACCCCTTGAATGGATCCTGAGATTATGGTTAGGCCCAATTGTCTCCCTAAATTCGCTCGTGTAGGGAATCCGAGATTTGACAACGTTGGTTTCCTCCTCCACATTTACTCGATTATTCCAAAAATGTCTAGCACTTCCGAAAATGAACATCATCCCTGTTATCAAGATAAAATATTTGGCAACAAGGTAGAATTTTGCCCAATTCGAGGCGGAGCGGACAGATGGCATCCTCATCTAGGATTCTATTAAATAATTACAATTTACAAACCTAGTTTAAAAAACGAAGTGTTTAATTCAAAAAATAAATAATAATATACTAAAAAGAGACGATAAAATAATTCCGTACTTATTTCATGACGAGTGAGTAATTTTCGATACTCCTACTAATAGTTCGTTCTGCAATGTTTTGTGTAATAGGGTTGATCTGAGTATGACTGGCTGGTTGTTAAATGTGAATTTGAACACACGCACACATCCAAGCTAATGATTAAACTGGACGAACAAACGTGAATCTAGAGTCGGCATCTTGCCGGCTCGACCATATAGTATATCAAAAGTCGTGATTATGATTGTGACTGACCGCACTGGAATTTATTATTTAATGAGCTACAATTAAAGAGTAACAGGAGGGACGCCGCACTTCTCTGAGATAAGCAAACACACGTTTAGCCCACGACATTTCATGTCATCTTACATGTGATGAATTTCCCTTGTCAAACACTTACAAGGGATGGTTACTACATGTATACCTGCAATTTAATTTAGAATCGTAGTTATACAATTTCAAAAAAAAATCAAACTAATGTTCTTTGTAGATAAAAGAAGATAAAATATAAATTTTGAAGATAGATTTTGAAGATAATATTCCAAGGGATAACGACGTGGATTCTAAGGCAGGAGAAGAATATTGTTAATATTAATTTTATTTTTGAAGATTTATACTCGTCGAGTTCTTTCATTTATTCTCTTCTGAATCCTGATAATTCCATTGTATGAAGACGGAATGAATTTTGTAGTCGTACTCATAATGCAAATTTTGAAAACAAACAAGAAAGTCTTTTTATTCGTTTTTTTTACAAATAAAAGTATGTGTATAATGGTGATTCTCCCGTGAATTAAATTCTCACTTCTTTAACTAAAATCCATTTGAAGACTGGAGGGTTTTGAGAATTTCCGCAATCAGGGGAATTCCTATTCCGCACAGATCCTCTTGTGATTTCGCATGGTGTATTTGTCACATTTACTCATTATGACCCTTTGGAAATTCGGAGCGTATCCTGAATTATTTTATTATTGATTGGCGACAGACCTTAGTCTGGCCTTCTACTACTAAAAGTCGACTACTTTATCTAACAAGGGATAGTCGTGTGGTGTCTACCAGAACCCAGAACCCATATAATTTTTTCTCTAGTCCCCGGGCATGCGCTGACCATGATCCAATCGAATTTTGTTTGTTGAAATCGTAATTGCGCCTCCCAGAGGTCACGAATGTTCATTTCCCATCCCATCTAATGTATTGTGAGAAACCGCCACCATATCCGGGGAGGGAGCCAGATCCTTTTTCACATTACATTAGGTAGCATGGGAAATGACCTTTCGTGACCTCTGGGAAACGCAATTACGATTTCAACAGAAGAAATTCAATTGATTCATCGTCAGAGCATGCGCGGGGACCTGAAAAAAAAATCCGTGGGTTCTGGGTGCTGGTAGATACCACATGACTATCCCTTGTAAGATATTTTTCTACCTACCGGCTAGAACTTATTCTTGCTCGGTAGTTGACTACGCTTTCCTAACAATATCCGTCTATTCATAAACATCAATGACACAAAGCAGGTTTAGGTTAGGGACATTTGGCATCCCGACTAATTTTAATAGTAAGTTATGTTAATACTGATAAACTATGTAGCTTTAGGTTTCCTCAGTGAGTCAACAATCAGAAGGAATAAGAAAAAGCGTGTGGTTTCCCTTCCAGGGAAAGCGTGGGTTTAAGGGAATGTAAGGACGGCCTCTATGGTCTTGTCCACGACAATATGACCCAGTTCTAGAATAGTTGTTGGTGAGAAGTAGAACATTGACCCAAAATAAGACCTACAATCTATGCATCCCTTCAATCGGCGAGAATCATACTCTGATTCCAAAACAACTGTTCTGGCTGCCATTTCGGTAAGGGTTTCCTTGGAACGAAAAGATACGAATGATGCAACATGCATGCAGACACCAATAAATAATACATATCCAAGACTAAAAGCTACGAGTGCTAGCTTTTCAAAACCATTCGTTGTTGTTGTGAGGAGAGTGTAATTGATGAAAACAATTATAGCCATTCCAATCGACAGCACACCTGGAATCGCAACGGATGATATCCAATCATTCAATCTATTGCAGAGTAAATACACGCCCTGGTACAGTTTTATAAAATAATCCAAATCCAGTAGAGGAGAACCCACATGGTCCTGGCTCCTCCCAATGATAGTTCTAGAATTATTGCAAGTGAATTAGTTTTTGTATGTAAAAGTATTCTTAAATGTATAACGACAGCGCTCACTTCATTTCTTGTAGTAACGGAATGACTCCAATGGCTGCGTAGGGAACGAATGATGTATAATTCAGACCATGGCAACACTGTTGTGAAAGAACGGTAAATTCAAGCAGAACAACTGCAAATGCAACCAACGGATTCCAATGCTCTCGACGTCCTGCAACTGATGTTCGAGCGAATAATCCAGGGATCAGTTTATGAAATGAATTCGGGTCAACCTCAGGATAAAAGATGAGGATGACAAATAAAAAAGGCGAGGTCAGAAGAAGTAGAAAACCGATGGTCATGAGTGTACTAGTCACCCAATAGATTCTGTTGAGTGTAGCTGTAGAGAGGATACGGTCTTGTTCAATCATTCGGAAAAGTTGAAACAATTGATTGATGAATTCTTTGTACTCTTTGACTTTCCAAACTGTATTCAGTTGGAAAATGAGTAAGAGGAATGAGGCCAAAATTTGAAGTCGACGGAATAAAATAATAGTCGTTGGATTTTCATGAAGTAAAAAAGTGTATCTGAATTCCATCAGTATCTGGGTGAGTGTGACGACCAAAGAAATCGCTGTTGAGATTTTCCAAACTTTACTCCGCCAATTCCATTTGGATTCTCCAAATTCCACAAGGGATGTATCATTATTCCATGTATGAGGTGAACAGAAGAAACGGTACGTAAACCGAGCATAGAATGAGGCGTCGTTCGAAATCCTGTCCATGACATTCCCTAGAAATAGAGAGTAATTAATTTTTTGACTAATTATTTTGGGGTAAGGCGTCAGTTTCTTATTTACGTCATTGGCAGTCATTGTTTTTACTTTAATTATCGAGGAGTTGGAATTTTCTCAAAGAAACTCTTATAGAAAATTAATAGGTCAAATAATTTACAACCTGGACTAGCTATATATACATACCCGGATTGTTTGTGAGAGAAAGTATACAAATGCGGAGGCGGCGTAAAATCCATTTGTCCAGCACGTTGATCATGTCAAAGATTATTCTGGTCCAAATTGTCTTTGCACTCCAAGGTCAACTATAGGATGGAAACATAGAACCAAATACAACTGTAACGACTCACCAATATATATGAAGTTAGTTCAGATAAATTATTGAGCTACTTGTGGCTAAGCCATAAGCCTACACTATAACTAGGCCTAACCAGTTGGAAAAGAATTGTCCGCCGAGCGAGTGCCCCGTCTCACCGCTTTGGCGCTGACTACCTCCTACCTCTTTTGCTTATTTGACTCATAGACAAATCGATTACATTCTCTATAAATACTGTAAATTGGAATATGAAATCACTTTGATTGTCCACAATTAACTATAAAGTTTAAAGCTAGAATGGTTAGGGAGTGCAGAGTACACTCCCTAACCTAGCACTTCCAAGCAAAGTTGGAAATATACTAAAAATCACCCAGGCACAAATGCATATAAAACCAGTTAGCTTAATTCTAATTCCAGTTAGCTTACAATTTTTAATTATTTGCTGATACATAATTTGATTCAAGTTATGAGTGTATCTACGAAAGTGATGCTCACGGTAATTAATTGATAAAACTGGAAGATCATGGAGGATGGTCCAAAGGTGGTACCCTGTGTCTATTTTTCCGGCCTACAAGGTAAACTATTTGGCTGTTCTAAGGGTTTGGTAACCAGACCAAACTTTTTGGGTACTTTGGGCCATCTAAATGATGAGTCCGAAAACACAAAGCCCACAGTAAAATTATGCAGAAGCACGACTTGTGTCGATTGCCATCAAAATAGAAATAGTCCAACGGGATTTGGTTTGTACTCGGTGACGATTTTGGCGGACAGGCTAACACAGGGAATTTTCTGTATGACTATGACTAGGCATATTAAAGTGTAGGCCTAGATTGTGGTGAATTCTCATGTAAGTTCTTAGTAAGTACTTCCTTTTAGAAGTGGCCTAATATTTGTATTTGTACGTTGAAACTGAAATGAAAAACAAAGTTACCCCATGTTACTGCGTCAAAGTTAATCAAACAATAGTGTGACACCAAACATTATGCTAAAGAGAGTGTGAAGCTATCGTGATTGACCATTACCATGTCTTCACGTTACAATTTGACAACTGAATGCTTAGTGTTAGAAATGCGCCCAAGTCTATTCAAAATCGATAGGTTATAAAATATTTAAAGTCCAATTTCTTAACAGAATGGAAAGGTTGGATCCGGAAGGCAAGGAAGGATTCGTGTATTCCAACAATATTTCTTTTTCTTCGCCATTTGATTTTGATTAAATATTCGCATACAAGCAGCAGGGGAGTTCTAATGTTTGGAGCTAAGGCTAAATAAACCATGTTGTTTTTTGTACTGAAATATTAACAACTTTTCTTTTGTATTGTTTGGTCAGGCATCCCATTCCAGCCAATGCAATGTTTCTACGAAACCAATGTTAATTCGTTGGCAATATTAATCCATACACATACATTGTCATTCGCCTACTCACTTTCTTTCTCATGTTCCATAGATTTACTGGAATTTTGCACATTTGAGGTTTGCCCTCTGTTCGCCTCCTCACTAGACTTGAGTTTAAAATATTTAAGACTCTTATGAATCTTTGAAAAGAAAAGTCGTCAATATATGTATATATGGTCACGGCTCACAAGCATAGGGAAAAGTTCTGTCTAATTTCCAATCAATAATTCCCCTATAAGAACATATGCGGCATTACTGTATTTTATTGCTCTCAAGTCAAATTTAAAATAGTCGAATTTTGATTATAGTCATGTTTAAAATAACAACATTATAAGTTCGAATGACAAAGAAACGTTCAATAATTAAAAAAAAACACTATAGAACCAATAGTACAAAATGAGTAACGTTAATTTCATTTTTACCCGATTTTAATTAATAGGTCTAATTATATGTATATTTAATTATTTTAGTGTAAGAATTTGTGCGTTTCAATTTGAGGCATTAGGGTCGACGTAGTTGAAGAATTGATTGTCATCATTATTGCAAGTGAGGAGGAACATTTGGGACATGTCTTCTCCACTCTTATTAGCCGTCAAACATTTATCATCTTCTCCACTCTTACTGATTAGTTTAAAATAAGTTGGATCCTAAAAAACACGCAATGAATTTAGGATTTATCATTTGATCACAATAACAATTAATTATTATCATTTAAAATTGATTAAATAATTTACATACATTTGGGTCTGAGCTCTTCCTTTGGGTGTCATACTCAACTGACCACATTTGTGACTCAGAGTATGGGGATTGGCAGGTGTAGGACACAATAGGAGTCATATCCCCTTTGAATATTTTGTTTTCTCCTGCTGTCAAACATTTCCCTGTTGCGTTACTCACGAAATTGAACCAATTGCGGTAGTCTTGGACAAAACCGGGCTGAAGAGGAATAAAATGCCGGAAGTTGTGATTTAAATAATAATGAACGCTTCATTTGCTTACCTCTGCTTTAAAATCCATCTTATTAGCAATTACATTACTTACCGCTGATTTTAAAGCCCATTTCTGATTGGCTATATTGACAGACCCTTTATTTGTATAAATGATGATAGCGTCATTATCGGTGCCGAATGCGGACAGAGAAACCAACTTTTGACTCGGGAGACTTTTGACTTCGTAGAAAATTCCAGACTGAACATACAAAAATGTAATGTTGAATAATTATAGTAATTCAAATTATATTTTATCGATTGACCAATTAAGTGAATACTTACGTCACTAAGTGGATGACTCCGATCACCAAAGACGACAGGTCCTAGAATTATTATAAATTATTAAAAATTAAAATCCAATTTAAAAAATATTAAAAAGTATTAAAACAAAATTTGCGTTACTTATGTTGTTCCCGTTGTAGTAGTTGGTGTTAGCGTTACGGTTGTTGTTGGGTGTCCCGTACAATTTTCTACGACAAAAAAAATGAATTTTTACATATATAATTGGTTAAAATATGATTTAGATACAAAAGTCATGGTAGTTGAATTCATTACAATTTGGCTTTCTCGTAATGCACAGCATATGGAATACGTGATGTGTCCATTTCATTTCTGAATCTCCTTTCCATATTTATCGGAACAAAAATCTCCGTCAATCCATTTTGTTCAATCTTTCCACTCCTTAAAAAGTACTACAAATAAAAAAAAACACTTTACTTTTAAAATTTGAGAGAAGTACTTAAGATTGGACTTAAGTACTTTTGCAATTTTGGCAAAGTACTTGGAATTGGACTTAAGTCCATTTCAAAAGGAATTGACATAAGTCTGGATTTAGAAATAACAAATTAAAATGATTTAATTAACAGAATTTGGTATGGTGGAATGGTTGGAGTTAGGATTTGATTTTACCTGTCCACTCGACAAATTAATAAAATTCTTGAAAGCACGCGCTTGGGTTTCAGTTCTTGTGCTGACACGGAAGCTTGTCATTCGAATGGTCTCAGTGCGTGAGTATTGTTGATCTGCCGCTCCTGCTCCTATCACCAAAACGGTGACAGTGACAAGCGTCAAAAATTTCCACATTTTAATGGAGAAAAAAAGAAATATATTATGGGTTTTTCTTTGAAATTAGAAATAGAAATATGTGGACAATGTGGAGGACTTTGTTGAAAATCGAACTGAAGTTAAAATTTTAATATCCACATTTTATACTGACTGAGATGAATGGATATGATTCTGTTGCAAAAATAAGAAAACTGGTTTTGAATTTGGGTTTTTGCAATTCGAGTAATTTCGTACAGTGCATATTTTTCGCAACAAGTAACTATTTACAAGGGGAAGTCATTGTGTGTGATAATACGCAAAACTATATAGGTATAGTACATTTTGGGTAGGATATCTTATTTGATTTTCTCATCCAGTATAACATACACTGAGGTAAATAGACAACACAACTTTCAATAAGTCATCTTACAGGTAAGGAATCTCCCTTGTGAAACTTGCGCAAGATTGCATTATTAAATTACAAGATTTGCCAGATCAAAGCAAACTCGGCTGTTTTTATACATTTTATTTTTTTAATCTGAATTTAATGAATTGCATTTACTTGAACTGTGCGGATAAAAATAAAAAGTGCATTTAATGACAAAAATCTTATAAATTAAACTACAAAGTCCATGTTGTTACATTACTTGGAAGAAAAATACAGGGTGGATCAAAAATATGCAAAAACTATTCTCTCACTTGAAAATTTTATTATTACATAATTATAGTACGTACGTAATAAAATTTCATGTACTTTCTATACTAAACTTGGTAAATTCATACGACTAACCCGGTTGTATGATTCAATTATCTCGTACACATAAATGAATGGGAAAATTGCAAGATGTTGGTTCAATGCTCTTTCTAAAGAGATAAGAAATGAGGTGACTAACGAGGGACGACCGGAACGTGGTACACACGGATTTCGTCCGAATATTTTTTTTTGGATAGACCTTCGGAATTCATTAGACACGTGTTTTTCATTTTTTCTGAATGGCCCCCCGGGGGGTCAAAATAAATTAATTACGATTTTTGACTTTTCAAAATCGAAAATCCTTATGGCCTATAACATGTAATTTTCGAGGTGACCATGGAGGGGACTCTTCTTTCTTTTTCAGAAAATCCAACACTATACTAATGGATATGAATACAGCATAATACATACAAATGGATATCAGTCCGGAGAGGTGTCTAGAATCCTTGTGTATTCGTATACAGTAATGGGGTTAGTGTATTGTGTCCTTGGCTAATTTCATGTATCTGAGGGAAATGCCTGGTTGATGACATTGCGCGTGGTAGGAGTGACCGAACCTTAGGTGGTCTCAATTGACAGGTTAAGTGGGCGATCGTCATGACTGGAGTCGGGAATCCCTAGGTGGTCGCTATTGGCAGGTTCAGTAGTAGATCGCCATGGTAGGAGTAGGGAATCCCTAGGTGGTCGCCATCGACAGGTTCAGAGGTCAATCGTCATGGCAGGAGTCGGGAATCCCAAGGTGGTCGCTATCGACAGGTTCAGAGGTCAATCGTCATGGCAGGAGTCGGGAATCCCAAGGTGGTCGCTATTGACAGGTTCAGTGGTCTATCGTCTAACCAATTGGACTCGCGGAAGTGTAGGTGGTCGCTGTCGACAGGTCTTTCCGCCCAGTGCGCTTGGTTCGACTTGCGGAAGTGTAGGTGGTCGCTATAAACAGGTTTTGTGGCCAATGCGCTTGGTTGGACTCGCGGAAGTGTAGGTGGTCGCTATGGACAGGTTATGTGGCCAATGCGCTTGGTTGGACTCGCGTAAGTGTAGGTGGTCGCTATGGACAGGTTTTGTGGCCAATACGCTTGGTTGGACTCGCGGAAGTGTAGGTAGTCGCTATGGACAGGTATTGTGGCCAATGCGCTTGGTCGGACTCGCGTAAGTGTAGGTGGTCGCTATGGACAGGTTTTGCGGCAAATACGCTTGGTAAGTGTCGTGTACGCAAAGGTGGTACGAGGAAGTACGGGTGGTCGGTATCAACAGGTTTTGCGGCCAGTATTGGTGATAGGACTCTAAGAAGTACGGGTGGCAGGTATTAACAGGTTTTGCGGCCATGCAGGTGTTAATTAATTTAAAAGTTAATCTGTCTTTTGCAGCTCGGTTTATAGTGCACTTTACCCGAGTATTTTTTGGGCGCTTATGGTGGTAGGGACGGTTCCGTCACTTCAGTCATGACGATCGCCCACTGAACCTGTCCATTGCGACCACCTAAGGTTCCGTCACTCCACTCGTGACGATCGCCCACTGAACCTGTCCATTGCGACCACATAAGGTTCTGTCACTCCTACCACGCGCAATGTCATCAACCAGGCATTTCCCTCAGATACATGTCTAGTAGGTTCAGTAGTGCGGGTTGAAATTAGCCAAGGACACTATACACTAACCCCATTACTGTATACGAATACACAAGGATTCTTGACCCCTCTCCGGACTGATATCCATTTGTATGTATTATATGCTGTATTCATATCCATTAGTATAGTGTTGGATTTTCTGAAAAAGAAAGAAGAGTCCCCCCTCCATGGTCACCTCGAAAATTACATGTTATAGGCCATAAGGATTTTCGATTTTGAAAAGTGAAAAATCGTAATTAATTTATTTTGATCCCCCGGGGGGCCATTCAGAAAAAATGAAAAACACGTGTCTAATGAATTCCGAAGGTCTATCCAAAAAAATATATTCGGACGAAATCCGTGTGTACCACGTTCCGGTCCTCCCGAATTTGAATTGATTTGATGATTAACCCTTGATGGACTCAAAGGTTAAGCCAACAATGGCTAAGCTTCAACAATGACATTTTGAAAAACAAGAGAATGTTCTGGATATCTGGATTACTTCAATTTTCAAAAAGGGAATGAAAAAGTTAAAAGAAATATGAAAAAAATATGAAAAAATAAACCTTATTACCAGTTTATTCCAAAAAATTTAAAAAAAGAAAATTTTAAATTAAAGCTTTGGTTTTCATTTCCTTTTCAATTAAAATCAGATTTTTATTTTAACATTTTATTTGTTTGTGATGATTCGTCGAACTCATAAAAAGATTTGGCTTCCAAGTTCATACAATACGATAGGACTGGGTGCAGTTCTGTTAGATTAGATGTACACATGCACAGTGTGACACAATACGTTCATACTTTCATTAGAACTTTAAACAATATCCACCAATTTAAAAGTAATAAATAAATTTTACACAATAATATACCACCCGCCGCGCGTCCTGTGAACAACATCTCATTATTATTGTTAATGCAATGAGAAGGACAATGAACGCCACTTCCCCGCTGCGTTGGATTTGATTGAGTTTTGTATAATTGAATTACATTTTAGAAATTTTGATTAAAGGAATGAGTGAGTTCGACTGCATTGCATTCCTTACAGTGAACCTAATTCACACAATCTAAAATTCTTGTTCAAAATATTTATTAAAGTCAAATCAAAAATTCAAAAAATTATGAAAACCTTTCTTTTAGTTTTTTCAACGGCATTAATTTTAATTCTATTCCAGGTAATTTAACATTGAGTGTTAGCTAAGAATGACAGAAATAATTATTTACAATCTTAGTAATTAAACTAAAAAAATCATAATAATTAAATAACCTTAGGATTTGCCATACACTTGTGTTGGAAAAGAATTGGCGGATAAAACATGTAAGGAGGTGACGAGTGACTTGACAAAAAGGCAGTTGGCTGCAGTTGGAGCTTGTACCAAAGAAATGAAGTTTAAAAATGGGAAAGAAGAATCTTCCAAAGGGAATGTTCGTCATGGAAAATTAATTAATCATATTTTCATATATATTCATTTATTTCTTACACATATTTTTGTATGTATGTGTTTCAGTGTATACTCAAGTGTGCAATGAAAAAGGAAAAACTGGTAACGTGTATTTACTATAAATTATATTAGTTACTATAATAATTAATTATTAAAAATGAATTAATTAATGTTTGTGACAGTTGGACAGTGATGGACAAATGCCGATTGAACTATTGGAAGAATTTATGCAGAGAGAATGTCCGCCATCTTTACAACCAAAGGCCAGGGCTTTATTTGGCAAATGTCAAAACACTACAAGTAAACCTATTGAGAGAAAAGTCTTATATTTTAAATTATTTTAGCAATTAATGACGTTTATTTTAATAAATTAAATATTGGAATAATCAATTAATATGGAAATATCAATTTTGTTACAGCTGCTGATTTTAAGAATGATGAAATTTGTAAATCCTATGAACCATTCATCAAATGTGCTACAGCGGCGGCAGGACAGGTACTACATGAGTGGATATACCTAATAGGTTCTTAACAACTACAACGCTACAATTCTGTTACATTCATTCACATTTTTGCTATAGATGTGTAAGGAGTAGCCAACAGTTGACGCGGGACAAAATGGACCTAACATTTAGAACTGGAAGGGTGATTGTTAATTTTCTTTTTGCTCTCAAGCAATTTATATTCATTTATAGTTTCTTTCCATGGAATGAACTATTTTATTTCTATAGAATTTTTTGCAATAATACAAGAAGTTGAACTTATTTATCTTACCATATCGTTTTTTTTAGTGTATTGTGTTTTAAAGTGTATGTGTATTAGGTTTCAACATTTCACACCTAAAACTTTAATACCTCCGCGTGTGTGCTGTACACAATTATAAAGTTCCGTCTAATTAATGTCAACAGTAGGGTTAGGAACGGTCAGCAGGCCAGACACACAATGAGAAGGACAATGAACGCAACCTCCCAGTTCCGTTGTACTTTGTTGTATTTATAATTATCTTGGAATTTAGAAATTTTGATGAGATGAAGAATGAGTAAAGGTATAAATAGAATTGAATGACTGAGTTGGAGCATTGATAGAATCCAAAAATCTGTATCCAGAATATTTTATCAAAGTGTGTTGAAGTCAAGGACCCTTGCCTTAGACATCGAATCATAAATTTTAAAAAAATGAAAAGTTTAGCCTTAATTTGTTCAACGGCACTAATTTTGATTTTATTCCAGGTTAGATTTTTTTTTGTGTTAAAATTTTCCAAAATAAAAAAAAATTATTGAGAATTTTAGTGTACAATTTATGTAATAACTAGGATATGCCATACACTTGTGTTGGAAAAGAAGTTGCAGACAAAACATGTAAAGAAGTAGTGAGTGACTTGACAAAAAAGCAATTAGGTTCACTTGGAGCTTGTACAAAAGAAATGAAGTTCAAGAATGGAAAGGAAAAGGCTACAAAAATGAATGTGAGTCAATTAAGCAATATTAGCTACCTACTTAATTATTATATGTACAGGGTGCCACATAATGTCTGCCCCCCTATCGCCAGCCCAATCAGGGTGAGTCGGACAAAAAGTGAGATATGCATTTTGTAGAGAATCTTACGTGTGATCTAGGGAGCTACTCCGCTTGAAAATCCGTTCACTGTAGCGGCGCTGACGA
>JAQGCB010001936.1:0-12834 GCA_034698835.1 Protaphorura tricampata
ATACTAAATGTGCATACAGGGTGGCTAACAAGTTTTGTCTTTGCATTACCGGTTTCGCGTTCTGTAATCCTATCGATAATTTTAACAAATGTACGACAAGGAGTCAACCAGTGGTATCATTGCACTTGTGCCGTAGAGGTAACATATTCTACTTTGTTATGGTAGGGTTTTGAACCTTTGGGCAGACAAGGGCGTCTGCTTCGAAATAATAGACTTCTCTACTGCGCGTACCATTCATAAGATAAGTTAAATATATTATCATCTATTTCTCTTCTACGAAAACGCGAGGATTTTTGACAGCACCCTCCGCCGTGCCCGAGTATAGCATTCTAGAAAGTGAGATTCGTGGGGAAAGTTCTACTTTCTCCTACTGGAACCACCCTAATGTAGTTCAATATGTGTATGGTCTGGTCGGATGTGTGGACATTGTAAATAAAATATGTAGCAGGAGAATAAGAGAAAATACTGATAGTCAGTATTTCCTCCTACGTGACTCTACTTTCTACCCATTCTACTTGCAAATGGTCCACGAATAAGTGTTGAATATTGCTTTCTCCTTCTTTTGGCAATGGATACGAATTTTTGTGGTCTCGTTATTACCAATGCGAAAAAGTTTGGCAACTAGAACAATGAAGAGTCGTGTGCTGTTTACGCAATGTAGTAATATACTTAGAGAATTTTGTATGTATTATAATATTGGGCTACGCTTATACCTTTCCAAGGATACTTGAAAATTCAAAAATTCTGGAATTCAAAAAGTTACGTGGACTTGATCGTAGTACGTAAATGTAACGATAATTGTGAAATTGGTGTGAATATTTGTAACTTGTTTTACTTCTTGTGGAAAAAAGCTGGGCCAGTAGTTTGAGTTAACGTTGTATGATATGGATTGTAGACAATCTTTCTATAAATAAAAATTTTCGAATACGATTATTCTGTACTTACCCTTACAGGGCACGTGAAGCAATCAGAAATTCCATTAGATCAACAGAAAATACGAATAAATTCTTTGAGCGTCTCAGATGGAGATATTGTTTCACTGAGGAATCACTCATATTTCCACAGTTCAAGCTAGCAGCTACAATAATATGAGATTCCTCTTGATAGTGCTGGTCCGGTCCGATTGGGATCACACTTTTGTCAACAAACCAGCCAGCGTATCATGTCTTAACAGCGAAAGGTCTCACACAGGAAATAAATATTTTGTCCAAACAAATCTCTCATTGTCTTTTGAGCAACGCATTGCCTTGCATTTATTTATTTACTGAGAAGATATTTTTAATTTACATTGTCGTGTACAATTGCACTGCTTGGTTTGTTTCGCTAGTAAAGACTTGTGGAGCGGTTTTTTTTCTAATAATATTCCATAATTATTACACTTCGAAACAATATTGATTCATTGCCTTAATTTTTTCCAACTTCTGTACTTCCAGTTCCAGCCAGCCTTTTTATGATTTGCATTTGCATGCTGTGTAGTTATGTTCCTCAAAAGTCAATACATAATACATAATACAATTTTAATTATTAATTATATACATTAATTAATTGTTCTTGTCTCCCAACCATGTCACATGGTAATTAATTTCGTGCACTTGCACTATAGTACTAAACTACACTAATCAAAACGTACGTGCATACGTTCAATATTAGAATAATACAATTGTTACAGTTTACAATTACAATGTGCTGGATAATTATTAATTAATTTTATTACTTTGAATTAATTAATCATTATTAAAGAAGAAGACATTTCAGGTCTAATAGGTACATTGGTTCTTATTGAAGGTAAAAGTCAAAAAATTTAAGAGAATCGTCAATTTTAAATTAAACATTTTGTTTAATTACAATTATTTTTACAAAGTTGTACAACAATAATCTACAAATTCACTTCACATTATTATACATTGTATTGCATCCAAGATGCGGCGAGACTGAAATAAACCTAGCAATGATTTATAAAATATGTTACAAAGTACATAAGGGTAAGAATAAAGTTAATTATACTTCAAAACCGTAAACTACCACTTTTATGTATTTCATGAAACCAGGATTTACTTTTACTTACACATTAAACACACTCAACTCAACTCGGTCTGTCGGTCTCGGTTCTATGGAAAATGAATCAAATGTAAACAATGTAAGAGGAAGAGCACCCATTAATTCTCTCCTTTTATTTGATCAAGTTGATTGCAAAAGGGTAAGAATTACACTCATCAATTTTCCTCAAAATAGACCACAGTTATAAATTGAAGGTAATAGCTGTGCGGTAGTGTGGTTATCTTGAGTTCTATTCATTTTCGAATGACATACGAAACGATGCTGCTACACATGTGTTTGATGTGCACTCTTTACTAGAGTAGTCTTAGTCATCGTCACTAAATTTTTAATGGAACAGGAGGTGTACGTACAAGTGTAAAGTGTAGCCATAAATCAATCAATAAGGAAGACAAATTAGGGGGATCACAAAGTGATTGCTGCAAGAAAAACGCTTACAGACATTTCATGAATGTTACGACATATTGAACGTATTTATACATTTAATTTCACAAAATGTCAAGGTTTTCCCCTCTTATCGTAACGGAAGAAATTGGATTTCCAATCCTTATTTGCAATGCATGCGTGCATTCAAGTCTTTTTCAAGAAATACAATAAAAATCAACCTTGATACAATTCTGAAGGTAGTTTACAAATTCTGGGTGTCCTTACAATGTGCCAAACTAACAGAACCCTCCTCCGAAAACATTTCTGGCCTTAAAAATATTCGAACGGTTTTTCTTGTGAAGAAAATCGTATTGGGAGAAGTTTTATCGTGTGTGTTTTGGACCTGACCAGTAAATCCGCCGCGATCGGATCGTATTAAGAAGTTCCTATTGTATCCCCATTCACATTACATGTATTACAACACAGAATTTAATTTCATTTCGACATTCAGATTGATTTTCTTTCCCACAATGGAAATCCACAACAACAAGGAGGGTTGACTCAAATCGCGAAAAGAATTTTGACAAAGGAGAAAGGGCTCAGAGAAAGTCAAACAGAAAAAAAAAGAGAAGAAATGCTAATATTTGACTCTTTCCTTCCCAGAAATGTCTAACCTATACAGAACGAACGTCGACATTTCTTTCGTTCCTGGTGAAATGTTCTCTCATGTACAATACAAAACATTGCGTACCCCGTGATTCTTCTTCTTCTTTTTTTTGCAAGGCGGAGTAGGAAATAACACATGATTTATTCTCACATATAGTGACACAAAGGAGTGCATTTCCCCTCCTATCCTTCACATTTACAAAAGATTTATTCGTGGAACCTCAGGGCGGAAGAAGATGGTTATTGCTACTACATATGCAACGAAAACCCCGAGTCATTTCAACTCTTATACTTTATTCGGGACACTTTTTTTTTCTTCTTCTTCTACATTATCAGTAGTTTGAGCCACACAGCAGTGGTCTAGTAAATCCTGGACTAGAAGTGGACAAATCCTGGTCACAGCAGTACGTATTACAATTCATATGTCACCTTGAACAAAATCCTAAGAAAAATATTAACAAGGGTAAAGTGCTCAAAGTATTAGTAATACGAGTACGTATGAGTAGTATTCTGGGGATTGAAAAACTTTAGGTCTAGTCGCACGCAGAATAATCGTCGTATTTATTCTGGCCCCAAAAGTATCGCAGTTGGCCCAATTATGAAGAAGAAAGTTTTTTTTATGTAATGTATTGTATGTATGTACTACTTACACAAAAAAGTTATACTCACTCAATTAATGTCTCCCAGCCAAATTTTAATACTCGAAACCTTAATTTGATATTCTATACGTAAGTTTATTTTTAAAATCATTCCACACAAATACAAACAAACGTACATGAAAACTGGTAAATACTAATTATGTATTCCTTTCGATATGGGTGACTTCCATTCCTTAAGCATTCTAAAATTGATCCCTAGGGAATTGTATGATATTTAGAGAATAAATGATAAAAAATCATGGTATTTCGACACACACACACAGGCAGACAGCTTTTATATGTATACGACACTGATGGCACACTTTCACCATATACTTTTCTCCCTTTGAAAATTTTTCGCATGCTTGGGTTTTCCATCCGAGGAGAAAGTCAAAATTCTTCAAATTCTCTCTCAAAACTCTTCCACAAACTCGATAAAATATTCTATGTACAACACACTCACGTATGTACAGTACAGTACGTGTGACGTGACGTCGTACTCGTCCGTCCCTGGCCACATATTGCTTGGGAACTCAAAGTTAATTATTGCGCTTGGTTTATAAAAGCGACTTTCTCCACGTCCGTACACACGAAAAGGATATCACTCAAGAATTTGTGTTATGCATTCACAGCCAGCCACCCACTCGAGTCACAGGGAAAGTGGGTTAATTAGGAAGTTAATATTTAAATAAACAAAGTTGGAATTAGTTTAAAACGCACGGCACAGCACGGCGCTGCACTTTTTTATGACTCACGCATGATGTCCTACGTATTTCTTCGTCCTGTCCTGGCATGTCCTAGAAAATATTTTCATGCCCAAAAAACGAGTGAGTTCTTTCTCTCAAGTTTCTTGTTCAAGGGGTTAGGGCATGCAATGTTTACTTACTTTTGTCGTGACAGGAAAGGTTGCCCCCATGGACAAACTAACTACACTCTGTTGTGAACTGAATTTGTTGTTGACTCTCTTCATGAATGTATGGAAGAAAAGTACAACATGTGTTGTAGGAAATGTGTACATTTACGGGTTGTAAATTGTATAATGTCTAGGCCATCTATACCGATTTTGCCTGTAAGCTCGTAGAATGGACCAATTCTGTATAAATGACCTAATTGTACAAAGTGCCCAGAACATATGTATTTTACTTTCTCCAGTTTCTCCAAGTCTTTTCTCCGAGGGTTAACTTGTGTTTATGTCGGAAACGTACGTTCCTACGTGACTTTATAGTGTGAGTTGAAAAGAGAAAATCCTTATGGACAGAGCATGCAGAGCAATTGAGATGGGGTCGGTTACTTTTACGCACGTTTTTTAGTGTATTACCCTATTGCACAATAATAATGTCTTGAAGGGTATAAATTCAAATCACGTGTTCATTTTGATATCCATGAGCCCTCAGTAAAAATCTTTCTTATGTGCAGACAACCATGCATGCACGCACGCAGGCGAGAGTTTTGCAAGTCTTGCAAAATTCTGTGCCTTCGTTCACGGCTCCCTTCACTCTCACTCAAACTTGTAAATTACTCTTTCCATCGATCCACCTTTCAGATAAACTGACGGACTTTTGAACATGAAGTTGGGCGTAGAGTATAACTGTACTGTTGGAGCAGGAGTAAGTGTATGAGTAGAAACAGAATGCATGCATACATAAGTAGGTAGGTAGATAGAAAGTTCACTTAGGTACAGATTTTTTTTGGACAAAAAAAACTCAGCGGAGAAAGTACAGGCATCCGGTTTTCGGAAGTTATCACAAAAGGGGAGGTCTAGAGGGACTTGTTAGCCAAAAGGAGAAGGGAATAACGAATCCATTCATCCGCTTGTAATGCATTAGAATATTTCACTTCAATTTTCCAAAATCTAGATGGAACATGAACAGACGCTACTGCAAGACTGAACTGAATAGCGGAACACAATTACATTTTCCCCATCTATAAAATCCTACCTCCTTGCACAATCCTGTAGTCTGAATTTTCTGGGACACCCATACAAATTTCACGTAATTTTCACTTTCAGAACTCTCTCTCGCAAGAGTTAATCAATACACACGAACGGTTACGTTACAACTTGAACGATCAGGACTAACGTGTCATAAAATTCTATGCGTGCACCTTTTGGCCAAATTCCATATTCCATAAACGTCAAGGTCAGAAAAGACGCAATTTCAATTTTAATGAATAGTTTGATTGCACTATGGAATCTGGAGCATGACGTTAATGTGTGCTGGCGGTCTTTGTTGAGTGTAACCAATACTTATGATTACACAAATTAATAATATTGGAGGAAGTTGAGTTGGAGTGGGAAAGTTGGTGAAAGTTGGTTTTCGCATTCCAATGTGCACAAATTACGTAAGGAAATTGAAATTCTGTCAAAGTGTGACAAGGAAAGCACCTTTCATGCAAAATATATATGGACGCAAAAATAATCCGAGAAGGTTAAATATTTGTGTCTTTGGTATTTGGAATGACTAATTTTAAGTTCTATAACCTGATCTGAGTTTTACATGAGGAGTTGTTTCCTTGTCAGACAATTTTCAGTTCATGGGACGTGAGTTTCTAACGGAAAGTGGTGAACACATAATAATGAGGTGCAATCAAGTGAAAGCTCTGACTGCTTTTCCCTTTCCTGCACCTTCTAGGGAAAATAATAAAGGGAAACTTTGGTTGAATTGAATGTAGAGAGAGAGAGAGTCTGGGATGACGTTCGTTCATTTTCTGGATGAAGACAAAGAGAGAACATGATGATGAAATGAAAGGGAAATGAGGTGGCTGACGATTTGTTTGAAACTTGAAGAAAGTACAAGAAGAACAAGGACACTTCTCACACTACTCCTTCCATTTCCTCTCAATGACCAAGTCAAGTCACATTTCTTGATACTTGAACAACGTTTCTGGGTTGTTGGACAAAGAAGTGTAAGCAAAACTTAAACACGCCTTCTTCCCTCAAGTCAATATTTGAATTAAATTAAGTAAACATGACTAATGACGAAAATTGTGTTGTTTTAAATTACTAGACAGGACTTGGAGGGGTGTGAGCGTGGGAATGAGTTTAGTGTAACGTTTAGACCCACTTGTTTCCCAACTTTATCAAAGAAAATAACTTTTCCTTTGACCTAAAAAGGAAAATCGTGAATAGGTTTTTTGGCAAAAAGGGGAGAAAATGAAAGGCGTAGTTTCTAAAATTCAGACTCAAAGGATTTCACAAGTTCATTTCTTACTGGGGCACACGTGCGAAAGAATTTGACAGGTCGACATTAAATGCAACATGCACGGCTGAAAGAAATCCAGTTAGGAGCGGACATTATATTTTCATTGCAAATAAAGGGAAAAGGTGAAAGGTGGAGAAAATAGATGGACGTAGAGAAAGAGAGAGATTCCAAGAGGGTTGAGTTTTTAAAGAAAACACGTAAGAGGTATTAGAAATAACAACACAGACGGAGAGAGAGAGAGTAGAAGTAAAAGTGGATGTAGAAGAAGATTAAATTCTACAATGAAAACAAAAATTGCATACGCTGCGTTGTCAAACAGAGAGAAAGTTATAAAGGCAAGGCAAAAGGGGAGAAAGAAAGTTACCTTATGTTATGTAGTCAGTCATTCTGTATGCCCACACGTATACAAACCATTAAATTGAATTTTATTGTGGCTTGGGGATTTATTTTTTTGAGAGACTACAGTTATTCTCATTTCATGTTCTCTAAGCAAGTAAGTTTTTTGAAGAGAGGGAGGTTGAATGAGAATGTTCGTGTTTCTGTTGTTTAGCAAAAAGGAAAAGTAATCAAGTGTATCTATTATGAACTAAGTAGTACAATACAATTTCTTTTACAGCCTTTAATCTTTATGGGAAATTCTCCAAAATATCTCATCCTTATTTCCGTCTCCTTATGTTGTTTTTTTACGATGTTCTTCAAAAATGAAGTGAAAGGTGACATTATCTCCTCAGAAAACGACACTGTTCCTGAAACCATCATAATCAAGAGACTGGGATTTCACGTACGCAAAATATCTCTAAACCCGCATCGTCAAAGTTTTTATCTCAAACACTTACTCTAAACAATGATTTGGTTAATATGATGACATTCCACTTGGTGAAAGAAATTTTTGGCATCCTCGGCATATGAGAATACATAAAGAGTCATACTCACAAGGGACAATCTCGAATAACAAATTAAACATTAAAGATTCAGGACTATGAAACTTTCGTCAGCATATTCGGTGGACATGGAATTAGAACAATAGTATGTTTATTGCTTTGTTACATGAATGGAAGATGCCTTAAAATTTGAATTCTTTCCAAGAGGCTTAATCATGGAGACGTTCCTTCTATTTTAGCTTTTGTAGTTCATATTCTCAGTATTTCTCATAACAAAATGGCGACTTATGAGAATACTTGAAAAATCTCTTGTGACGAACCCAGATTTACCAAAAATGCCGATGAAATTTTCATTCGTCTAAATGGTGAAAGTCCTAAGCGTTTGACATTCGAACATTTTTCCTTGTGGGACTCAAGACTCAAGACTCTCATCTCATCGCTCATTTCTCCCCGTCGACTTTCACCATCGATTCGCCCAGAAGGCGTTCAAATGAATGAAGAAAGAAATGAAAAACTTTCCATTGTACACTTTCATTCCTCCTCCCCCAATATAAATGTAATGTAAGGACTTATCTTACGACTTACGACGATGAAAGTAGTAGATAGTAATAGAGCTATTTGTGTATTTATAGATTAGACAGTTCCTAAACTCTCAAGTCTTCATTAAACTTCCTTTCCTTCTCCTTCTTCTTCTTCTTCTTCTTCAGCTTCTTCTTCTCTTGTGAAACCACTGGAACCAATCCAACCAAAAAACTTTATTCTTTGAATTTTCATTCTAGCGGATTTTCTTCATCTTCTCCGCCTACGTTTTCTTCACCAGAAATATAATGAGTCCGTGTCTTCTTACTTTTCAAGTCTTGCGTATGATGGTAGTGGTTTTAAAATGTTTAACTGGTTGGATATTCACTGAGTGAGTGCGTGCTTTTCTGAAGTACGTACCGTACGTACGTACGTTACGAACATACGTATGTATTAAATGCTAGATAAGACAACTTTTTTTTATTTTTTTTATTCTTATGTTATGTTTTGTAAGGAAGTGACGAACGAACGAACTCAAAGGACAACGGGGACAAGTCTGTCAATCTCGAAATAAACTTCAATTCGGTGACGTAAATCGACTAGAATCATTGTTCATCATTTTCTTTGTCCTTCCTCACCATGTGACCACGAAATGATGCTTGGATCTTGGTGGCAGCTTTATTCAATTCAGGGTCACTCAGATCAGGTAATTCCTCCTCACCCTACATCCATAGACAAAAGAAAATTTTGTTTTGTTTTTTGACATGTCGGATGACAACGGGTAAATGCACAGACACACAGAGAGAGACACAGAAGGATAGAGTGTGGGGTTCATTGCTTTTTAGGATCATCTTTCGGTCGAACCTGAGGGTTGTCAAGAAAAAGTAGTAGATTTTAGATTTAGATTTTTCTAGAGAATTTTTATCTAAAATCTACTGAGCTACTAGTATTGTCCGTTGTCCGTGTCAGTCCGAGAGATAGCAAAATGTACATGCAGCATGCCGTCGTCGTTGCTACTTTGTTATCGTAAGAGGGCTATGGTGTTTACCTTGAAAATTTTCTCCCGTGGAAGTTTTCTGCTACTGGGAGTACTTTCATTATAAAAAATGTACGATCGTGGCATTGGGATTTTAATTATGTAAAATCAAATAATCTTCAATGAAAGTTAGACAAGAATATTTTTTTACTCGGGTAAGTTTGAATTCTTTCCATACAATCTAAGTTGAACGGTCGACCCTTTTGAAATGAAAGATTAATTGTCTAATCACCTCACCTAACATCACCTGAGCTGGTTGCCGTGCAAGGAAGCTTTTAAGATCTGTTGAATATTTCATGAGTGGAATGTACTACTCACACAGAGTATAATTACTCATTCCCTAATTAAATCTGGTCTCGCTTCTGGTTCTGCTTCTCTTTCTCTCTCTTCTGCTCAGGACATCATTTTATCTTTCATGGAAAAAAAAACTAGATTTGTTGGAACTCATGCCTCCTGGCTGTGTACCCACCGACCCAGGCGTGTGGATCGAAACGGGAATTATATTAAGAAAAGCGGAAAAACATGGCGTCGTCCTGAACATTCTACTTCTTTTTTTCTCCCTACGGAATACTTATGTTGTAACTTGGATCCCAATCCTAACACACGCACACACATTGGAAGCCCAAGGCTTTCTTTTGCTTTCACCGTTGTTCGTCTGTCTCCGTACCCTTCCTGGTTTCAAAACCAAATTCACCTACTTCCACTGGGATCCAAATATGTGTGCTCCTAGTTGTTATTTTTTTAATATGTGACTATTAACGATTGCTGCCAAGTAATAGAGCATTCGTTTACTGTAAGTGACAGATAGTGAATTATTAGCCGTGTGAGTGCTTTCCCAGACTTTCACCCAAGGGCTATTACTCCCACGGACCCCTACTTTTTAATTAACGGACATGTCCCAAAATGTGTTCACACATTCTCACTGATTGCATGAGTGATAATACACCAAAACAGGCTACGGGTCTTTCCATTTCGGGGATTTATCCTAATTCATGTAATACGGTATTCGATGTCGACATATAATACAAATTGATACTGGGTTGGGTTGAACTATTACAACGATGAGCTCAGCTGAGTGCCAATTTGTGAGCATATATTTGTCATTTGTGACAGGCACCTCACTTATCGCTCAAATGTAAGGCTTGAATTGATGCCTGGAAGAATTGCGGGCTGTTACAGCTAACTTGATTGACATTTCTAAATTTCTAAATAATTTTCGTTTAAGATGTATTCCATGTGTCTCATGTAAGATGTGATGTAAGTATTTCTGCAAAGGAAGGTCTTGTAGTGAATTCCCAAAATACATGCACTCACTCAAATCTTCCATGGCTTGTGTAAGCTAAAATGTGAAAAATCAAGTGTTTCAGAATTGGATGGAGAGAAAGCTCAAGGCTAAACAAAAGCGGATTTAGTTGACAGAAATGGATGAGAGAATCAGTTTTCAATATTCTTAAGTATTCAGAGAGAGACAGTAAAAATACTGGGAGAATATTGCTTTTACAACATTTTTAGAGGTACTTCGAAATATTGGGACGAAAACTCATGTACACGTATTGTATCTTTCCTGAAGCTTGAATGCCCGACTGACACATGTATTTTTCTAATCATTGATTGCTTCGCATTTCAGACACCCGATTAGTATTAATCTCTTGCTATTTCAGTGATAACGTGTATATGTAGGACCCTCTATTTCTACTTAAACTTTTTTCTTCAACATTTTGGCAAACACCACTATGGGAAAGTCTTCACGTCTTCCTTAGTCCTCGTTAAGCATTAAAACTACACTGAGTGGGAAAAGAAGTCAGAACTCAGTCAGTCAAGTCAGTCAGAGAGAAAGAGAGGAAGGCTCGTCATAAAAAAATCTATTTCGTGCTCCGTTCCACCCCCGTCTTTCTACTTTCTACTTTCTAACTCTACTCTCTCAGTGGTGCATGCAATATTTATTCCCAGTGAGAGTTTCTACTACTTTCGACTAGTTTCGATCTCATAAGACTGAGAAACGTCTAGAGAATCGTCCAGAAAAAAGAGAGAAAAAGAAACAGAACTCAGAAACACCTTACCTCTGTGTTTGCCTTGAGTTTCTCCAGGTTTTCACTAAGCTCCGCATCCCCATCCTTATCCTTCTGGGCTTGTTTCCTGGCCTGATGACCACGGAAAGACGCTTGGATTTTTGTGGCTGCATTTGCAACCTCTGCCAATACAAAAAAGAAAGGAAAACCCCGCAAGGCTCTCATTAGCTTTTAATGCGAGCAACTACATTTTGTTGGAAATGCGAGACGATTGAGCGGCCAAAGCCAAAGGCCAGGTAGGTAATGTTTGTGTGCAGTGCAATACGTACGTACGTGAATAGAAATCACCCGACTTCATTTATTTACCCATGGACAAGTCTCAATCAGGAATAAGAAAAAAAAAGAAACTTTTTCTTAATATTGATTAATGGTCGTGAGAATAAAGCACACATTTCTTAGTTTCTAGACTAGACGATTCGCGTGCCGTCTAAGAAAATTGAACATACACGACCGTCGGGTTCCCGTTCCCTTTGCATTGATTTGACAAAAAGGGCGAAACACGCGAAATTGGAGCAAAGTACACTCGTAATGTGATTCTAATGGATGTGTTTCAGGGTTTTTGGTCGGATAAAAAACTACTCTAGTCAGTCAAAGTTAAAATGAAAAGAAAAGAAAGGAGAACCGCGTTCATGTATACCATGTACCAGTACTAAAAATTCTAGATCCATAAAATTGCATGACACGGCACGACACAAAGTACTAAGGTAGTGAAGAATGGCACCCAATGCCCAAGGACGCGAACGAATGAACGGTCTGTCACGGAAACTCTACATTTACATTTTCTACTCACCTGGATCATCTAGATTGATATCAACGACCTCTTCCTCTTGAGCCATTTTTAAAGAATTCCTTGTACGGTGGCCCCTGTACGCTGCTTGGATTCGAGTGGCGGCTTCTTGGAGTTCTGGATCGTTTATATTCAAATCCGAAAGACCTAAGATAAGATGTAAAAATTATACGTACAGGATGTAATTAAAACTCATGCAATTGTAGGCTTAACAAAAAGCTAGGAAAGAATTAGACTCCTGACTTTTTTCAATGTAATTTGTGCGTATAATGTAATACGCTGTGTTTGTAACTAATCGAGCACTGTTTGTAAAATAGCATGTCACCGTAACCTCTCAAAATTCGGATTTCATGGTTGACATACTTTGTAGATTGGAAATTCTGTAATGTACTTAGCGGAATTCAACTAATTTCGTCTGTGGAAATGTGTCAGATAAGAAAGTTAACTAAAGGAAGTTAGTCAGAGAAAGAAAGTCTACAAATTTTGGGCACATTGACAGTACTATTATTTGACTTTGTAATGTATAAGCATACACTGTTAAATGAGTGTACGTGGTAAGGACCCAATCGCATACTCGCAGAAATGACAAATGAACCACAGTAATCCCATTCAATTAA
>JAQGCB010001937.1:0-12830 GCA_034698835.1 Protaphorura tricampata
TTGTTATTCCACTTTCTGTATATCAAACTTTCTCTTTATTGGTCACATCTTGGTGCATTTTTTGAGTTCGGTATATAGAGAGTCCACTGTATAGTCTATACTTTACTCACGTTTATTTTTTTTCAAGTGCAAATACGTACCCAGTAAAGAAAGGCCTTAAAGTTGAGACGGAAATTGCTGGGATGTATGTGACTGGATTGGAAGAAGGACAAAATGTTCCAGATATCATGAGATCGCTCCCGCCAACAACGGGTGCCGCTGCCGACAACAATATTCCTTTCATATCCGTGACTTACGAGAAGAATCCATTCGACTCTAAAGCAGCCAGTCGACTCAAATATGATTCACAAGGATTCAACTTAATCTATCATGCTCAGACTGTGCAGAAATTAGTCGACACTTTTACATGGCCGGAGCATGTCGCACTTGCACAGTGAGTCACCGGTCTATTTTTAATATTTTATTGCTGAGAAATAATTTTAGAGTATCGTACATAGATTTTACTAATTTTTATACCAAAATAGGACTACAGCCGCCGTGGTGTCATCTTATAAAAAACTTAAGCAAAAGTCTGCAGAACGTATTAAAGAAATGGCGGAAGACACGACAGAATTGGAGGTTGACCTCACAGTCATCGCTCCAAGAATATTGTTACCACAAAATGGACAACTTTCAAAGTAATTTATACAAATGAAATAATCAAATTTAATAAATATTACCGGGACACACTTACCGGGTTACACTTTATGGTCTGTTTTAGGAATTCCAACGTCCTCATTGTCAACATGGGGACACTCACACTCAAAAGTGTTCCGAAAGACAAAGACGAGGCCAAGAATGCAGATCCTAGCAGTAACGGCAAAGCGATTACTCCAGTAGAAGGCGAACTGACTCCAGAAATTCTGAGTCAGTATTACAATCAATTCGATGTCAAACTAGCTGATTTTGAGGTAGGAATGTCAATCTCGAAAGAAAATCTTTTTATATCTGCTTTATTTTTAATAACACAAGTTTTAATTTGCATATGTCTAATCTGCACGTTTTTCTAGATCCTTTTGGGTTCTTCCGGAAATAGCATTTCCTCTGCTCTCTCCGAACCGGATGAACCAGTTAGGGCTCCCACCAATTTATTAAAAAAAGGACAGATCTTAGTTGACCTAGATCAATGTAAAATTCAGACCGATCCTCGTTTCCCAAAGATCAAGATCAAAGTTCAGATTCCTATGTTAGAAGTTGATATCTCTGAAGAGAATGCATTACAACTCATGCACATAGCAATCACTTTTCCAATCCCAAAACTAGCTGAACGAAAAGTTGATCCTGCTTTTGTCCCAGAAGTTGTTGATTCTTCAACTAGTCAGGCTGCAGAAGATGCAGCAGAGCTCAAGGAACTTCTATCTGTTGAATTGGCCCAACATATTCAGAGTGTACCAGTTGATCCGGAATCAGTTCCCCAAATGGTGAACTTGGATCTTGCTCTACATGTGGAGGGTAAGACTCCATGATAACCGTCGTGTATATCCAAATTACCATGTCTCAAAAAAAAAATTTTGATTCTCCCTCTTAGGCATTACGTGTCGGATTTCTAAATTGGACCCATCTGTTAGTACTACAGAGTTACAACCCGCGGTTGACATTGTAATCGCTGAAATCAAGACTTCTGTGAATCTTCATACTTTTGGGAATAGAATTGAAGCTTCCCTCGGAAAAATCACTGCAACTTATTGTGGAGCTAGCATTGTTGGTTATGACGGCCCAATCAATTTATTGGATACAGGCGGAGGGCTTGGCGGTAATCGATCCAAGGAAAACGTCGCAGCACTTCTCACGTTTCGTCTTACGACCGTAAGTAAATATTACTATTACGGATGGCCGATGACCATACGAGACTGCGCTATTTAGACCAGATATTTATATGCATATGATATGATATCATTTATACGACAGATGAATGATGACTGTCCAAAGGAATTCCGAATTGGTGACGCTCAGAAACGCATTGAGGTTAAAATAACCTCACTGGACCTCATTTTGCATCAAGAATCCCTCGTGTCACTCTTAAATGCAGCACAAAGGTTAAGCTCCGAGTTAGAACTGATCAAGATGGAACAGAGTAAGCCACGAAATAGGATGATTGTAGCAGGTGGCAGTATTATGGTACAAAAGAAGGGTAAGTTTCAAGGAGTCACAGTCACACATGTTGTGTAAACAGTAATTAGTACATAGGTTTTTAATTTCAAGGCCTCACGACGGCAACGAAAAATACTATATGATACATTTTTCGTGTTATAGATGGTGTTGGAAAAGACAAAGCCGGACAAGAAAAGCCGCTGCCGCCGACATTCGACATACTAATGTTGGTTAATGCTTCTTTGACAAGTTTTACTGTCCAACTTACATCTGAAGAGAAACGAATTGCTGATATACAAATCAAAGCTTTGATAGTTGACTATGAAGATGCTTCAAAGAGTTCAACAGTACGAGTGAAACTAGGTACCTTGGAAATATTGGATTTAGACATCATCGCTTCAACGTCCAAGTATTCAAAGGTAATTAATTAATTCCAATTAATTCCAATTAAGTCCAAGATTTGGTTGATATTTTTCAACTCATCTTAAAATGTATGTATAAAAAAATACTGATTGTTAACCGGATACTTAAGCCGAGGCTCCTTAAAATGTATGTATAATTTTATGTTTCTTAGATACTGAGCGTGAATTGTGCTGGTGAAGAATGTGGAAGACTCATAGAAATGGAAGCTGTCATTTTCAAATCATTGGATGATGCAACCATCGGAGAAACTGACCCGAATATGACCTTGAATTTCACTCTTGGCGGACCTCGGTTGATTATCATTGGATCTTTCTTTGGAAATCTTATGGTATCATACCGTAGTGATAATAAATTTTATCTTAAATTAATTGAACGAATTTTTCACAGAATTTTGCCAATAATTTCAAAGCCGTAAAAAAAGCTGTTGCCCCTGCACTTGCGGAAGCCTCTGAGAAAAGGCTGAAGATCATAAGGAATGCGATTGAGAAGAGTGGATACAAAATTAAACTACAAATCGTAATAGGTGCTCCAGCTGTGTATGTGCCGAAGTCATCTGAGAGTTTGGACTCTCTTGTACTTATTTTGGGAGAATTCAAAATTACCAATAAATTGTCGACTGTTCCGGTTGAAGATGAAACTGGAAGAAAACTAAATGCCATCAGTGACAAGATTACATTTCAGATGTCTGGAATCCGGGGATCCAGGTAAATTTTATTATTATTTTATTTTTTATTTTATTTTAAGAAATATTTTTGCGGGATGTAATTTTTGCAAGCATGATTTTTCAGAGCAACACTCGATGAAAATCTGGGGATAATTGCAGAGCTCATTTGCATAGAACCCATTTCATACCAGGTGAAATTGACAAGAAGTTTGTCAAATTGGTGCACATCCATTCCGCAATTTAAAATCGGCGTTACGATCCAAGAAGTTATCGTACGTGTTTTCTATTGATTATAATTCTGTGTGTGTGTGTGTGTGCTAACAAAATCATTCTAATTGTTTCCCTCGTTGAATTCTAGGTCAAATTAGGTATGGACGACGTTATTTTTGCAGTAGATTGTATGATCGATAAACTGGAAACATTTATGGCTACACAATCGAAGGTTCATAAGCCTGATATCCTGATTTCCGGTAGCGGAGATCAAGGGGGAGCTACAAATGATGAAATACCAGGTATAGTGGTGATCCAGAAATACTCAATTTTATTATTTGACATTCGCCTACAATATTTTGTATTAATTTATAGATGAAAATCAACCTTCTTCCGCTTCGGCGGAAACTGTACTCCTACTTCTTGATGCATCCCTGAAAATGCTCGGGCTTACAATTTATACCGGCTCAATATCCCTTGTAAAGTTTTGAAAATGGCAAATGACTTCTATTTGTTATAAATTATTTTTTAAATAAAACCAATCATTCTGTATTTAGGAGAACCAAGCCGGTGTGATAAACCACGACGAAGCGCAATCATTGGGACAACTGGCGCTTCAACACTTGGACGGACACTGCGACCTTCGAACGAATATGGACTTGTCTTTAAACCTTGTACGACTACGTTTTGCAAGATCCTGGTTACTATTACGCCACCCTGTATATTAATTAAGTACGAGAGAACGCTAAACGCATTTTTTTTATAACAGACATTATTCGACATTTTGTTTCGAGACTCAAGACCAGATGCGACTGGAATCATAAATTTTATTCAGAGAACGAAAATGTTGACAGACAAGAAAGTAAACGGTGGAGATCGGCAGGCAATGATTTCAATTGATTTCAAACAAACCATGCTACCTGGGAGTACGGGTGACAAAATCTATTTCGGTAATTTCAAACTCAACGTTATAACATTATAAACTAAAACGAGATTAAACACTTAAAATAGAGTAAAAGTTTAATTAAATTTTAATAGTAAACGTTGAGAATACAAGCATTGAGATTTTATTGAATTTGGACTTTGTACACGTTGTCATGGTTGAAATGATGGGATTGTTTGAAGCTTTACCGAATTTAATAGCTCGAGCTACAAAATCAATACAGTCTGGTAAAAGTGAAGGTGAGATGAAGAAGATTTAATGAATGTCGTAGAATTTAATTAACATCCAGTATAAAATGTGTATTAATTTGAAGGCGGATCAACATCAAAACAAAATAAAATATTGACTTCTGGGTCAATCGAAGAAAAACCAAAACCGCTCATGTTAGTTGATGGACAAATTCGATTGAATAAAATTAATATTTATTTACTCGACGATGTACACGCGACAGACACAAATGCCATCAACGTTAACGTGAGCACATCTTTTTATTTCTAACTACTAATATACCAACACAAGTAAGAAAATAATAAGTATGAGAATTAATTTATTCACAGGTTGAAGTCTCAATAGATTTTCAGACAGAGAATGGAAAGTCATTCGGGAATGGTATAATCAGAATGGGATGCTCCACGTCCAATTACAGTACGAAGGGAGGTGGAGAGCATTTGTCACAAGTAGTGAACCAATCTTGTTTATAAATAAATATAAATTAAATTGCATCCCATTGCTTCCTAATTTTTACATGATTGCTTTGCTTTGTTTAGATTCTACGACCGCATGAAATTGGAATCAAAATAGGTTTGGGTTCCGAGATACCGATCGACATTGAGCTTACTTTCTCTGGGTTGAGTCTCCGATTGACCTCAGGTAAATTTAATACATGCGTATATTTGGACTCGGCGTGTAGAAATGAGATATAAAATGGCATGGTTATATGTAATTCCATTCAGGTACTCTATTGATCATTTCAAAAATTGCGACTTCGATTAGTGGAATGCTTGGCAAGGCGAAAACTGTGCTCGGACGTAAAGACGAAGCTGAGATAAATTATTCAACCGTCTGGAACCCTAAGCAAAGTGATGCCGAAAAATATTGGTTTTTGAAACCGGGTAAGCTTTAGTCACAATAAATATTAACAAATCCATCCGAAATAAATTACACAGAACGGTTTTTTTGGTAAGTAGAAACGACCACAGCAGACAGTATCGTCGTGACTGGGAGCAAAGAGGAAATAGATACGCCAACCGTCAAGGACACCACGACAAGTACCGATCGTGTTGTCCACCAAAAAGTGAAAGCAATAATCAAAACCATGGCTATTTCCTTGGAAGTGGGTGCCGGATCCATGACAATTGCATTAGTTGCAATTGATTGTACACTGAATGCTGAAGTCACAAATTGGTCAAGTGATGTACGTAGTATGATTTTGATTCGACATTACTAGATATAAAATTGTAGAGTAATTAACCAAATTAATTTTGGCGAGTGACAATGACTACTAGACTACTTGTACTTTTTAGTTAATGGTAACCGGCGCTCTTGGAATGTCGGCGGCCTACAACAATACAGAGTCTGGTGTTTGGGAGTACATATTAGAGCCAATTGAGGTTCCTGCTTCCCATGGAGAATTGAATTATAAACCATGGGAATTAAAATTTCAAGTGAGTAGTTGGCACTTGGCAGTTGGAGATCTTTATATTTTGTTGAACAATTCACGGCTTGCTATTTTGTGTTTTGTGCAGGTGTCTCAACCACAAGTGACGAATAGTGATGCCTTACCACCCAAATATGGTGTCGTACTGTTCTCGGAGGTTTGACTTTTATTTTTTCCAAATATTAACATAATAATTTACACTCGTACCTATACGTATACTTTCATTTCCATAGGACATGATGGAGGTCACACTATCAAAGACAGCATTGAGTGCTATCAAAAAAGTGGCTACATCTATGGGTACGAGTGTGATGCCCTCTGTCTCTGAGAATGACCTCAAAGCACCCCCTTACACTTTTACAAATGGCACTGGCTTCCCATTGACACTCAAGGTGGAAGAGACGTCTCCATTTATGTACCTCAAAGGTTGGGACGAACTAAACAAAGCGGACATTGATCTAGCGCCTGGTCAGACAGTTGATCTTGCCTTAAATATAAATATTAGTGCAGCAGAGAATAACAAAGCCCAGGCAGAACGGAATCTTACAATTGTGGTAGGTTTTGGCTGGTTTACCATATAGAAATCGCATATATAAAAATATTTAATTAAAATACATGCACGCAGATACCAGAATTTAAATTCAATCAAACTGTTAATGTGGGAAGAACGGAGACTCGATTCTTTGCATTTGACAAAGAAATAAATGATGGATTGACTAAAGAAGAAATCCCGGCAGGGGTTCTTGTCGAAGTGGCCAGTAATGATTTTACTATCGGAATCATTGTCAGAGGTATTGTTAAGGTATGTGCTAATAAACATTTGTCTAAAATTAATTGTGTACACCTGTACACGAATGTAACGTCTAACGTGCAAGTTTATCAAAATATAGTTTGTGAGTGAAGTGGGAGTACCGATTGAGATGTTTACGGACGAAGGGGAATCCCTGGGCACAATTCCACCAGAGGGCGTATTCAGTGTACCGATCCGACAACTCTACACACATACGACAGGATTCAAAATAAAACCCAAAGGGTACGTAACGTAAGATTTTCTATACCTGTTGCATATTTAATTAAATTAATTAAATTAAAATATTATAACAGATATGGTTTAAGCCCAACACCATTAACATTGACAAATTTACGAGGACTGACCGAAGCAGTACACAATTGGCCAACTGAATTTAAGAATGATACTGAAAATGGGATGGCTGCGCACCTTAAAGTAATTGGAGAAGGAACCCTTACATTGGAGGGAAATACGGATGCACCCAGCACTGTGAAACAGAATTTCACTGTATCGATTAGACCCCAGGTCGTAGTCAACAACTTGCTTCCTATGACGTTAATAATTTCATCACCCGAAGCGGATACAGTACCTGAGGCTGGATCATTGATCGTATCAGGGCGTTCCTTCAAATGTTTCGATTTACCTGAGACTGGGTATAATGATTATTCATTCAATTTGAAGGTGAGCAGTCAATATTATTGTAGGGAAAGATTTGACAATGACCGCTCGGAATTGATCAATAAATTATACACCCGATTTTGCAGCTTTTGGGCTTTAGAGGAACCGACTGGAGAAGTAATGTTCGAGTCCAGAGTTCAGATGAAATTGTGACTTCTTGTGTCTTTACAAGCGTTGATGGCGCACAAAAAATTTGTTTCGGGTACATGACAGAAGGAAAAGATCCGGGGAAAGGACCCTTGGCTACTGTCAATGACGCAGTGACCATTTATGTGTATTGTCCATATTGGATGGTTAATTATACTGGTCTTGACCTCACATATAAGGTAAGCCGAGTTATCAGTTTTCTTTACTGTGTTTTGTTCTCGATCAGGTACAATGTACTCTCTATAAACCGAACTCGAAAATTGCACCAAAATGTGTCCAATAAAGAGAAAGTTTAATATACAGAAAGTGGAAGAACAAAGAAGTGTTTGCAGAGGGAGTTCTTGCGATCCTGAGATTCTGTTCGGTATAGAGATGTGTACGATATAGGGGGGTTGATATATATAGATTCCACTGGACAGTAATTAAATTACAAATAATTACAGAGTTCAGACGGGGAGACCGAAATACCTCATCCTGCAGGAGAACAAGGCCCATTCATTTTTGCTCCGGAGACTGGTCTTGGAAAGAAAGCACTGTTCAAATGCACTGGGAGTGACTGGTCCTCTGCAGTTGATTTGGAAGCTAACACGGGTATCCCAAATGTCATTTCACTCAACAGTGGGTCAGATGGCGCAAATACTACATATCAGGTCCGTAGCATTGGTAGAAATTATTTTCGTTTCATAATCCGCGCGATATTGACACTAGAATCAGAATGCATGCTTGTTATAACAGTGGTACATTAAATTTTCCACAGATGACACTGTCGAGTGACTTTTCCTCATTCAAATTGACTCGGATTGTAACCCTGTCAGCCAAATACAGTCTCATCAATACTTGTCCATATGATTTGGTCGTACGGGAATCAAATGAACCTCCAACAATGACCAAAATCCCCAAACATCAATCAATTCCATTTTGGCCGAAGGGGAATGTTGATACGAGTGGATTCGCTATAAGTGTTGGAGAGACTCAAGAATTCACACGTCTCGTTTCTTACAAAAATAGTGGACTCACGCTTCTGAAATTAAATAACAAGGTACGGTAATTCACGCATTCTACGTAAGTACATTTTTCGTCCACAAAAAATAAAATAAGTTGTCTACTTTCAGTATGGCGGAATTCGTGTCTCCATTGATGAAACACCAACTCGAGTCTCAATTACTCTGAGCGAGTACGATGTCTTAGAAGCCACGATTCTGATCGTCAATGATACAAAAACGGACACGATTCAGTTTAATCAAGCCAAGGAAGTGTCTAAGAGGTACACGAATCAATATTGATACATTGGTCTCTCTATATACCGAACTCGAAGAATGCACCAAAATCTGTCCAATAAAGAGAAAGTCAGAATATACAGAAAGTGTAATAAGAAAGAAGTGTATGCAAAGCGAGTCCTTGCGTTCCTCACATTCTGGTCGGTATAGAGAGGTGTACGATATAGGGGAGGTTGATATATAGAGATTCCACCGATATTCAATTTTGTATAATGTACAATAACTTCTCCCATTTTATTTCATAAAGGGAACTCGGTCCTGGACAAAGTGTTCACTATGAGTGGGACAACACAGATGATTCAGGATCAAAGGATTTAGAATGGATCACATTATCAGATGATGCCCCTGTTAATGTTGTTGGTGCTACTCCACCACCAGATGGGACGACCGCTGACAACAATACACCTGACACCGCCGTAGCAGAGGGTGACGCCCCACCAGCCGCAACTGCCGCTGAGACTACCCCACTTGCATCTGGTGCTGCTCAATGCACAGTCAGCACTGATAAAGTAAGGCGGTAAATTTTTAAAATGTTTCTCGAATGAAAATTCTAATGAAATGTTTTTCTGTCTTACCAGTTGTTGAAACAGAATATGAATGGAGAATGGACAAACCCTGCCACGAATCAATCATACAAATGGGTAGCATTTGTCAGAGGTCTACAACCCACTTTGGTTATAACTCAAAACGATGAGGAGGCTAAGAATTTGGTGGATAACCTCCAAGCACAGGAGCAGGCTGCGGGGAAAAACGAACGACCTACTGCAGCCGTTGAATTTGGGCTCAGTGGGATTGGAATCTCGATAGTTGACAATGTTGCAGGATTGGATATATTGTATTGTAGAATCGGAAGGTATGACCTAAAGTTTAAGTCTAATTGATTGTACCAATTTAATTAATTTTCATTTACTTTGTCTTCACAGCAAACCAGCAACATGGGAATCTAGTTTTCCGGGACAAGTGCACTTCCGCCTGGTCCCACCGGATGAAAATGAGATTTTGGAAAAAGGGTTCCAAAATCGAGGCAATTTGCCCACTGGACCAACAAAGTTGACAGATACAATTGAGGTAATGAAATTAAAGTAAAACATAAACAGCATATTATAGTACATACTATATACCTGTAAAATATTTCAGGTGGATTATGAAAACTTCACAATTAATCACTCTGCTGGCACTGGACACATTCTCTGGAGACATGAAGCCAGACGTGGAATTCAAGTCAATGTCAAAATTTTCCCCTCTTCATCTTTGGAATTGGCAGCAAATGTGAATCTAATTCAAATTGACAATCAACTTTATAATGCAAAACACCCTATTCTTCTCAGCATATCTCCGATCCAGCAAACGCCATCTACTGAAAGCGGTTCGTAATTTTTTTTTCTGTGTTGATGTACCATTAATGTCGCGTTTATCTGTTATCTGTATGGCTATTTCAGAGGTACATCCATTCATGATACACTTGGAAGTGAAGAAGCAATCTACACCTGATTCCTCCATGGATCTGATTAGTGGGAAATTCGAAATGCAAGAGTTTGACATTCGTGCCGATACGTCGTTAATCCTTACGTTAATGTCGTATATTTCTATACAACCAACCACATGGGATGGGAAAACAAAGGAACAGGTTCGTTAATATTCTTGTTAATCTCAAAGCACATGATATACGCGTTTATATAATCTTTGAATTATCATTTGACCAGTATGATGAATACAACGCTGCTTACGTCATAGCTTCAGCCAAGGAAAAAGGTTTCTATGCGAAACAAATGCAATCGGTCGCCGGCGGAAAAGCAATCATACTTGAGGACATTGACATGTACAAAATTAAGGTAATTTTATTTTGAGTATTTTTGTAGTTTTCAGGTATTTTTGATTTAGTACTACTGATATTATTATGGTAAATTGTAAAAACAGTTCAACTTGACTTTCGCAATGGCGGCTGGATCAATCGGCTCTTTAACAGCACTCTTTACTGGTCTAGGTTCAGTACTCGTTGATATGACGAACAAAGGCTTCATGTACGTACATGGTTTCCGTTATTTCATGTTGATATTATTGTGTTGTAGCGTTGTATTATGTAGTACATTTATTTTGTTAGAATTTCCGGCCTAGCCATTCGTCACGCTCGCCTTACGCCTGAAGAATTTGTCAATCAAGCCATTCAACATTATTACACTCAAATCATTTTGAACGTTGTAGGCGTTGTCCTTGGGTTGGAACTTCTTGGAAATCCTGTGCGTTTATTGAGTGGACTTGGAAATGGGTTGTTCACATTACTAGCGGATCCTGTTCGAGTAATTATTTGATACATTTATGTTTGACATTGACTCATATTTTTTTTTCGAACGTGCTAAATTGTTAAATGTAAATTGGAAATAAGGCCGTCGCTGGTGGACACTACATAGATGGCGTATTGTATGCTGGACAAGGTTTGGGTCAAGTTGTCGGAAGTGTCACTGGTGCAGTGGGTGGAATCGTTGGAACCTTGGGCAAAGTCACAGATGTCCTTGGATTAGGATACGTTCTTGGATCTAGAGGATTGTTGGGTGGGCTAGCATATGTTCTTCATGCTCCAAGTGCGTAAGTAATCCATACCGATACCACATAACATTAATAAAAGTCATGTTTGAATAACGTGTTTACGTGTACGCACACGCCCCCTGTTTTTCAGATTATGTAGCGCCGATATGTCTGAACACTTGGTGAAGGTGAGGGAACCACGGTCTCTGAAGGCGGGAGCAGTACTCAAGCCATATTCCAAGTGGGAAATAGTCGGGAGATCTTTGATCACTGTAAGCATTGATTGTTGAAAATGAAAACGACCCAATATATTCCGCATGTAATTATATCATTCAAATTAATAGCAACTTGGTGGTTCGGCTGATGATTACATATTTCACTGCCTAACTGAGGAATCACATTTTCTCCTGTTATCGAACACAATGGCATATTTTGCTAAAATAAAAGAGGATATGGCGACACTCGAGGTATTACAAAAACAGAAACACCTTTTTTTATAGATATAGAAAAAATAACGTTATTTTTGGGACACCCTCCCATATATATGTGTATAAATACACATATACTAACATATCTCTATAGGCTGAAGTGTGGAACACAGCAGACAATATGGTTGTCGATGTCGTTATAGAAGAAAATGGGATTGTCTTGCATATGAAACCAACTATCGGAGGTTGGTTCAGAAAAAAAGAAATTCCTCCTCGAATTCTAGATCAAATCATCATCAACGATAAGATTGCCAGAGAGGTAATTTAGTATGAAGATATATTGTGTGTTCTGCTTATGATTTGTACTCTAAATTCACCTTCTTCGTTTACTTACTTAGTGGGTGTTTGGAAAGATTCTGGAAATAGTTGAGAAGATGACACCGCCAGAAATCAAAGAAGAAATAGACAAATCAGAACATGAGACGGCTCCACCACCACCTGAAATCAAAGAAGAAGTAGGAAAATTGGAACAAGACATTGTAAAATGATTTCTATTTTGAAAACACTTAATTTAATTATGTACATATGAATACACTTGTGTGAAATCATCACAATCACAACTGTGCATAAAATGATTTTTTTTGCTGTAACTAGTCAAAACGAGGAAATTAAATTGACATTATCATTGACTGTTATCTCTTCCAACAAAACTGGCACCAGGACCAGGTGATGCACTATACGCAAGCGCAAGCCATGCAGCTCTGAATTACGAATTGGGTACGCCAGGATTGAAACCCGAGCCCAACACACTCCTTTATTAGCACATGGGCTTATAAAATCGCCGTGTCTGTCTGCGTCGCATTTCAGTACCAATTCACTTACGGTATTATCCCGAATAGAAGCCCGGGCTTCTATTTATTCATCCAACAATTTGACCCGGCTAGTATTCGAGCCCCGGCT
>JAQGCB010001938.1:0-12828 GCA_034698835.1 Protaphorura tricampata
AGTAGATTGGACATAAATAAGAGCATGGAGAAAGTGTGTTTTATCTTGTATCAGCTTTTATTTGATTTCTTTAGGGTAACTTTATAGAGGAAGACGGGTGCGATAAATTGCCCGAGTGCCCTAGCGAAGTGTCAATTCCAATCATGACGGGGATGGGAGAAGATGATGAGACGAGTGAAGAGGATGAAGAGAATGAGCGAAAGAATAAAATAAGACTTACAACTCGTTTACAATTTTTGAATGGAAATGTGAGGTCCACGCCTGGTTGTGAGTGCGGGTGTCTTTTGTATGATTTGGTCCCTGGATTCAATTATTCTTTGTCCGTCGCTCTATCCTCTAACCAGTCGTCTTGTGCAGATGAAGATGAAGAAGAACATCACAATCTCAAATGGGTTTTACATGTACGTTACGTGTGTTTTCTATTAATTTCTCCTACTCTCCATCTCATCTCATCCATCCATCTATTTCCATCACAACTTTTAATTCATCCAAACCAAAGGGTTCATAATCATAATCATGTATATAAGCACTTTAATCACAGCAAGGACCAGACACCAGAATAACTCTATGGATGCATAGCATAAATCCAAAGGAATGGAATGGAATAATATTATTGTGTCACAATCATACCTCCTCTGTCCAAACTTAACTCAGACTGAATTCTTAAGAGAGAGCGAGAGAGAGAGCGAGGGACATTATCTACACAACATTCCTGTTCTCTGCATATTCTAAACTAAATCACTATCCCTCCCTCAAACTTCATAATTATTTCTGTTCTCCACTTTAATGATGACAGACAATTTATTCTTCCATGCGAGGAAAATTCATTATGTGCAGAGTTTGATAAGGAAATTCAACCCGGACTTGCATCTGTATACATACATAAGTCACATCCCCATATAATTTTGGGCAGCCCTAACTCTGCAGTTGTTATGCATCAGAATAGAAACCCTTTCCATCGTTTCCTCCCAAAAACAATTCCTTTCTCCTCCGTCCGTCCGACTTTCACCATCAATAAATACGGGCACAATCCAATTAAAGACTTCGGTTCAGTGCTCAACGGACGGAGGGTTGTACAAGTCTGGTGGAAATAATCCTTCCTCATGGTTTCTTTAACACATTGTCTTCAAACTAACATATTGTTTTCCAATTTCATTCAATTCAGTCATAGTATCTGTAAAATGTGTGAAGGAAAGAGGGATGGATGGTGAGGTTTTTGGAGTTGGATGAATTGAAATGAAGTAAATTTAACAATGCTCTGTGTTCTTGTAGGCGAGTGGGAATGAGAATCGAATTCGGTTCATGGTAGTTCAGGTGGACGTCCAGTGTGTGACACTAAGTTTTCGGGATGGGAACACGACTGACTCCAATTTGTTGGAAGTGATCACAATGTCAACTGAGTCTTTTGGAGGTGGAGGAGCATCCGGCGGAGAAGGAGCAGGTGGAGGAAGAAGTACGAGTCGAAATGGTGGAATTGTTCAGTCCATTGAATCCACTGGGGCATCATTATCCATTGCGGCCTCCGAGTCAAGTAGTCAAAACTGTCTGACTCCTTTTGTCTATTTCATTGCGTCTTATCACATTGTTCCGGGCTCAAACACTCCTCCGCAAGGTATGAACTTCCCTCCTGAGGCTTCTTGTCTCAAAAACTTAGTCTTTCACAAGGGGCCAACGACAACAACAACGACGACGACGATACATTACCAGGGAACAGACGACTCAGTTTATTTTATTTGTTGTCTTCTTCCCCCTTCCGACTTACTAGACTACATATATTACCACTAACTGCATTTATATAATTCCTTTCAAACGATGTCTCTCCTACACAATTCCTCTGACAAGGGAACGTTTGAACTGGTATCTTTATTTATAACATAACGTTGAATTTGTGTTGGGAATATAAGACGGAGTGTAACGGAGTAAATCAGGATTGCTGTTCCAAACATGAATGATGATCGGATACCATTATTCACGTGAAAACCCATGGCCCATGGCCCGTCACCCGTCCTCGTATCTTTTGAAAAAAACTTTGTCGATGCCCCTGGTTACGAAATTGAATTGGTCTTTTTTTTTGGAAATTTTTTTATTTTTTTGTATTTCATGGTTTTGTGTGTGTGTGTTGTTGACAACAAGTACCGTGGTTATGCCAACATAATTTTTCGGTATATGTTTCGGTAATTACTCGAAGATTTTTCCCCGCCCGTCCGTAAATTAATTAAAAATTGTAGTTTTTTTTAAATTTAATTCTTTAACTCGAGATTTGAACGTAGGACGGGCTTAAAACATCCGGCCGTAGGCCGGATTAACTGCTAGTATTGAATAAGAGAAATGTTGCTGGAAATCCGATTCTCGAGACAATGTCGATTCTGCGAAACAATCTTGGGTCGATGCTTTTATCAGATTCTCTTTGTTTCAAAAACATGAGTAAGCTAACTTCCAAAATACTGATTGCTATGAAACCAGCACAAGCAGCATTCCATATATCAAGGGCCTTCGTATAAGAAACTCCAGGGATATTTTGATTCAAACCATAAGTTTGGGTTCCAAGAGTCAGTAGCGCAGTGACTCCAAGGTTCAATCTTGCACCAAGTTCATTTGTTCCAATCCAAAATGACACCCATGAAATTCCAACAATCATTGCGGAAGGAATGTAGACTGTATTCAAGTAGTAGCCAAATTGACGATCAAATTTTACTTTAAACATGAGACAAGTGTACGCACCAGTTTGAAATGTAGTTTTGGTACAATTTAATGTTGAAAACCCTCGGAATATAAATTTTCGGAGTCGAATCAAACCAAAATCCGCAAATTCGATAGGATTTGACAGACTCCATAGAAATTGCATTTTTTCCACAGTATAAGAGTAACTGGTGACTCGAACAATGCATTCTTGTTTGTCCAGAGGAAAAAATTTGAGATTCATGGGACATGCCAAAGTGACAGAAACTCTTCTACTTTGTAGAATTGTCCCATTCGGAGAAATTCTGATGTACGTGTTTGGTTTTATGACGTTGTGGAGGCTTGCCGTTCTTTCATTGCTGAAAATTAGGTCGGGTGTCCATAATAAATTGTTGTCTCCTGAAAAGGTCACACTGTCCGTGTGGTTGAAACGTAGTCGTACGTCAACCCACTCTTGCCAAACAACTAAATGTATGCTGAGTTCCATTCTGTCGTCATCGATAAAGTCGATAGAACGAATTAGAAGGTTCAATTTAACATTTAAAGGTCCTCCTTTGATTTGGGGAAGAATGTCTTTGTTGTACTTTCCACTCGTTAAAATTTTATTGACTATATCGGCCCCTTCTCCGTTGTCCTGTAGGTCGGGTGCAGTAATTTGGCCACCACTGCGTGGAAGTAATAGCCAGCTAGCAAAAATGGTTAAAAATAGTATACTGATGAATTTTGCTACCATTTTGTCTGAGTCTGTTCGAGATTCTGAGTAACTTTTTCTGGTTTTTGTAAATGTTAGGAATGTCAAATGGTGAGATTATAATTAATTTTTGTGAGTATAATAACAAATATTTGCATTGGCCTTGTGCGGCTGTCTTTTCTGACCGTCACACCCAAAATTGATATTAAATATCTTCAATATATTATCATCATCATTAGTGTTAAAAGTTATAATCACTTAGGTATAAAATATTGAATGCCATACCTTCTCTGCTTCCGACAATTTGGACTAATATGGACACGAATCCTTCAATGACTTGTTTACTTAATTATTTATTACTGAAAATTCAGATGATACTAAAAATTGATCTTTAAAATAATACAATGTACAATGATTTTTCACATACACAACAATTTTATTTTATTTACTAATTTATTTTACCAACTAAATATTTTTATTCCATTTACAGTGAACGTTTACGTTCATTTCAAAATCATTCTACAGAAACCAATGTCTGCTGAGTAAAAAGCAAGATCCCCCAATACAGAAGATTGAATAGGATAAATATTGCTGGAAATCCAAATCTTGACACAATATCAATTTTCCGAAACATTTTAGCGTCAATATCTTTTTCAGATTCTCTCTGCCTCAAAAACATTAGCAAGCTGACTTCGAAAATACTAAATGCTACGAAAACAAGACAAGCCGCATTCCAAATATCCAGAGCCTTCGTGTATGAAACGCCAGGAATGTGTTGATTCAATCCATAAGTTTGTGTTCCAAGAGTTAGTAACGCCGTGACTCCAAGGTTCAATCTTGACTCCAGGGCATTCGTTCCAATCCAAAATGACACCCATGAAATTATAACAATCATGGCTGACGGAATGTAAACTGTATTCAAGTAGTACCCAAATTGCCGAGTAAATTTTAATTTGACGATGAGACAGCTGTACGCTCCAGTCTGAAAACCGGTTGGGTAACAATCCGACAGATAATAGCCTTTGAATTTAAATTGTCGAAGTTGAAATAGTCCAAAATTTGTAAAAACCATAGGACTCGGTTGACCCCAAACAAATAGCAATTTGTCTACTGTGTAAGAGTAACTGGCTACTCGGATAGCACATTCTTGTTTGTCCAATGGAAAATATTTCAGATTCATGGGACATGCAAAAGTAATTGAGACTCTTTTACTTAATAAAACTGTTCCATTCGGTGAGATTCGGATGTACGTATTTGGTTTCATAACGTCATACAGCTTTGACCTTCTTTCGTTGCTAAAAATTAAGTCCGGTGTCCAAATTAGGTTGTTCTCTCCTGGCAAGGTGATAGTGTCGGTATGGTTGAAAGAAAGCCTGAGGTCAACCCATTCTTGCCAAGCAATTAGTTGAAGAGTGATTTCCATTTTGTCATCATCAATGTAGTCGATTGAACGAATTTGTAGGATTAACTTAACTTCTAAAGGGCCTGGTGGTCCTCTGACTTCGGGCAGCATGTCCTTGTTGTACTTTCCGTCCGTTAAGATTTTGTTGACCATTGCCACTGCTTCTCCGTTTTTGTGTAGGGTTTTTAGTGGTTCGCCGGTGCAAAGATGGGAAAACCAACAAGTTATCAAAAAAACGAAATAGGTGAAAATGGTAGAGTAACATGACATCCTTGCGAATTTTGCTAGTATTTCGTTCAAGCTCGAGTTAGATTCTGTGAAGTACTGACCGATAGACTACTAGCTATTTTGTGTTGAGTGTCTTTATTTGCACTATTCTGAGGCTGGACAACGAGATGGCCAACTTGGCATTCATTTCCAATACCGCCACGCCTAACACTTTACTTTAAACTTACTTTATCATTTTTTAATTAAATTAACATCGCCGGACCCCCTAACATTTGCAATAGAATAAATAAATATTGTAATGTGCTTCCAAATTTTATGAAGACCTACTCTATTTCACTACAAAATTATTACTGCAAATTCCAAGACGATTCTAATTTTTATGTTCGAACATTTAGTCCCATGTTTACACACTAACACAAAGTGGGGAGGCGTTAAAATGCTTTCATTTTTATTTCTGACAGTCACTGCCACACACCCTACACCTCTTAGCACTCCTTATAGTAAATTAGTTTTCTAACAATTACGTAAGTAAACAATTTGAATGTCTTTTCTTGTACTTCGCGACTGACATTTATCGCGATATTATTTGCAATCGTCCTCCCATGAGTTCTGGTAATTTATGATGGAAACATGGCTGGTGTGATATATGACAAATATATTTCAGAGGACCCATGCAGAAAAATAAATATGATTACACCGATCACACTTATGAACCCTTCTCACCGTATCCTGATCTGTCATTTCCGCTAAAAACTAGACTCATTTGGTTAACAAAAGTTATGATCTAGGACATGATTCGAATCAAAAACATGACGAAAGTAATACGAGAACCTTAGCTTCATTCACAAATTACAATAGGAATGACCGTTGAATAAGAAATCACTACAAAATACATTGATGTGTAATTTAACGATAATTAATATCTGGAATTTATTTGATGGTATTTCACATTGACATTGACAAAATTAATAATTTTCATTAATAAGTAAACTTTTCTGTGTAAGCTAGAAGCTACCTTCACCGGACATATTAAATCTTATTCTAATTAATCATATTAAGTATTTGAACGTATCAGAAATAATCAGAATTATGTGTTTTACAATATTATCTAAGCAACAACGAACCCTTCATAACTATTCTTGGCACAATCAGCGAGTAATTTTTTATACGTTGGAATCCCACCAAAATAACAAAGTGCCTCTCGTTTCTTCCCTGGAATATTGGCCCCTTGATACCATGAATCCGTGGGTGGGAACAAAGTAGCACTCCAAAGATCATTCACAGTTTTACTGTAGTCACGTTCAGCCTCTGGTTTTGGATCCGCCCTCGCTTTCCCTTGATCTCTCATTGTGACCATCAAATCCCTGACCCAATTCCCTTGAATTTCTCCACAAGTCGGTCCATTCGCAAAAGCTGTTGGAGCATGTGGTCCATAAAAGAAATACATGTTCGGGTATCCCGCCGTACTGATTCCAAGGTATGTTTGTGTAGCTTGTGTCCATTTATCCTTGAGTGCTTCTCCCTTCCCATTCTTAATATCAATATTCAAAATCCCACCAGTGACTGAATCAAATCCAGTTGCAAGAATCAAGACATCGACTGGAATTTCTCCTTCTTTTTCAGTTTTGACACCTTTTTCAGTGATTTCAAGGATTGGTGATTTCCTTACATTGATTAAATCCACATTATTTTGATTGAAAACTTCATAGTATCTTTGTTCCAAGCATGGACGTTTTGTACCAAATGCATGGGGTGGGATTGTTGGTGCAAGTAATTCTTGTTTCACAGGATCATTGATACGAGCAGCAGTGTGTTCACGCCAGTAATTGTAAGCGGTATCATTGGCGGCTTTATTAAACAGTACGTCTTGATAAGTCCCGATCCAAAATGCAAATCCACCTTGTTGATACAGATAATCATAGTGAGCACGTCGCTCTGCATCGCTGACCTCCAAAGCATTCTTGGGAACGAAATCACTACCCAGAGCTGTGAAATCGGTATGAGTTTGATCAAAAATTTCTTTGTATTCAGATTCCTCTGGGAATTTCCATTTAGACTGATCTTTGACATTGTGTTGTTGCATTGGAAGAGCTATGTTGGGTGTTCGTTGGTAAACAGTGAGATGAGCGACCTCTGGTCCAATTTCTTGAATGACTTGTACACCACTTGCACCTGTCCCAATGATTGCAACTCGTTTGTTCTTGGTGTCCACGCCGCCTTCTGGCCAAACGTTTGTGTGATGCATTACACCCTTGAAAGTGTCCAATCCCTTGAATGTTGGAGTGTATTTTTTGGACGCGAAACCAGTGCAAAGGATCAGATGAGAAGCCCAGACGGATTTGCCACCTTCAGCGGTCACATGCCATTGGTTGCGTGTGTCATCGAATTCAGCAGAGACGACGCGTGTATTGTATTCAATGTCTTTGCTCAGGTTGAGTACTTTGTCCACATGGTTGAAGTATTTTCGAAGTTCTTTGTAACCTGAATTAAGTGAATAGAAAAATGAGTTAAAAAAGGTGTTACTGCGACGTCGTTGCCAAAAATCTTCTGTGTAAGGCCGGGGAATCGAACCTCAACATTACTACAGCGGAACGGCAAGGGCAGATCTGTTTCTCACACTAATATTTAATGAATTTGTTAGATTTAATTCTCACCTGGAAAACGTTCCTCCCATTTGTAGCCCTTCCAAGTATTTTCTTGGGTGAGTTGGTAGGTGGGGACACTGCTGTCCACTCTTGCCCCAGGGTATCGATTCAACCACCAAGTTCCTCCCATACCGGCTCCAGCTTCATAGATTTTGACTTTGAATCCTTGTTCTCGGAGTTTGTTCAAAATATGGATTCCAGCAAAACCAGCCCCGACGACGAGAGCGTCCAATACTTGTTCTCCAGGCATCTTGGTTGGATATGATTAGCACAGTAGGTATCTGTAATAAGAAAAACAAATTAATTTTAATAAAATTCTTGGACAAAAAAAAACAGGCGTGTCGAATCAATATTTTCTGTAATTAGTTCTAACAACAATTCTGTATTTTGTAATTATTTTGAAAGTCGGTCGGTCTAATTTTATTGCAGAATACGAAAAAAAAAGTTTTTCAAAAAACATATATTGTTTTGGGAAGAATCCTTATAAAATAAAAATTCTATTAACTAATTACCCAGACATAAACTACTGTTTTCTGACCTTTAAAGTGTAATTTTACTTGTAACTGTAACGCTCTAGCTGTATTCAACTGTCTGTATGGACAAATGAAAATCGGCCTGTTCCTGAGAGACTTCGACGAGTTAACTTTTCTCTAAGAACTCAAGAAATCAACTAAGACCAGTCGGAGAATTTATACTTGACACAACCCCTGAAAAGTTTATTTCTATCGTTCAATTCAAGCACGGTTATAATTATACTAACCATAAATGTACTATTTTAATTGTTCTCACAACATAGCATACGCCGGAGAAACCTGAATGTCAAGAACATGTACTACTATGGGCAGGTTAATTACTAAGCCTGCCTTATCAGTTTTGGGACATAATTCTTATCATTAATTAACCTAATCCAAGAAGTGAGGTAGAAAATTATAGAAACCCGTGGGTACAAAGACAAATTATGTGAAATCAAAAATTACTAGTCCAAGCCCTACCTCTTTCTCACAGGCATATGGCTTGAGTTCACATGGCATGTTATAAATACAGAAATATTAGAAATGAAATACGTTAAAATATTGTAACATTAGCATTTCTTTAACATTTGACCGATAACGTACTGGCTGATGGTGATTACATAAGGTCATTTGAAATTGAACTCTCCCAATTCATTGTTTTGGTACCTGACCTCAGACTACGCCTATCCGGAGTTAAAATTGAAGTATTCAGCTTAGCTAATGACTCTTTGGGTTTGAAAAGAAAAATTACATTGGAATTTCTAAAAATTGATTTTTACACAAGTTCTTCCCTTCTATGCGATCTTACACAAAAAATCGAATCCACCGAATTGTTAACACTTAAAATCTTTCCAATTATACACTTACATTACTTTTAATACAAATGTTTTATAAAAAACTTACCAAATGTATGAGCAACAAGACAGGAGCCAGTCGTGAAAAACTGATTTAAGCAAGACCGGCCGGCCGGTGTTCTAGTCTTATATATAAGATTTTTTTTCGCCCACAAAGATGAATGCGCTTGTTTGTCTCAATATTACAATGAGTATCCAGTTGACAGACAATTTTTCTTTCAGAATAAATAATGAGAGAAATACTCGAATAGTATTCTGAGGTTTACAGTGTGGTTCATAACATTTTTTATGAACAGATGCGTCCTCGCTCGGCTATACCTTTAATTCGCTGAAAGCGAAAAAACTTAAGACTTATCCCCTTGACTTGTTCCTATTGGCAGGGTTCCCCCAGTAGTAGGAAATTAAAAGGTAAGAATTTAGCATTGGGCATTCGGAGATCGACGGTTATGAATCACCATATAGTTACAAAGTCCAAAATAGTACAATCGTAAAATCTTTGACTAGACTATAGTAATTCAGACAGGTGTGTCTTGTGTCTAATGCAAAATGCAATGCTCAGTGCGTACATTTCGTATTAAATTTAATGTCAATCTTTTACCTTCAAAGTTTAAGGTTAAAGTGTCGCCTTAACCTTCAAAATTTATGTTTAAGGTTAAAGTTTCACCTCAACCTTCTGAACAATCTTTCATTGTTAGTACAATACATAATGCTAATAACGCATTCAAGAAAATCTATAAAAAAACTTGTCATGAATAAATTAGTGTCATGTTAAAAAAATTCATGTCATTTGTAAAAGTTTGACTGTGTGTCACTGGATTCATGCATTCATTTTTCTGCAGATGCATAACATGCTTAAGAAATGACAGGTAACATCTGGATTTAATACGTTGTAGTCTGTAGTATGTATTAATATTAAGAATCTTGTATGTACTTGACCCTGAAAATGTCACACGTACAACTGGGAAGGTTTCTTAAACTCTTTTGCATATTTTTAACTTGAACTGAAATTGAAATAATGGTTTATTCACTTGGGTGTGCCTGGAAGGACACACTGTTTATGTAAATCAACAAGTATACGTATTGTACTAATTGGATGAACCCAAAACCGCGCATAAGACATCAGATTGTAACAAAGAAAATTTTTGTGACAACAGTTGGCGACAATCTGGTGACAAATTAAATAGAGTTCAATAGTTTGAGTAAAAAAATTGCTGCATTACTTCATGCTTAATATTTTGTATGCCAACATTCCTTGACATCCAAATCTATTTAAAATATGAATAACACTTTTGTGGGCAAAATACCGTAAATCCCCGAATAAGAACCCGGGTTAGTATTTTTTCTGGCTGGCTCGAGACCCGGTTTATATTCGAGTACCAGGGCACTGTAATACATAGGCTCTTATGGAAGAATATAGAATTTGACCCGGCTACTATTCGAGACCGGTTTACAATTCGGGACAGGTTTCTAAACCTGGATTTACGGTATCTCAATTCTCCGTTTCCTTTAAAGAAACGGCCAAAGTGGATCTAGAATTATGGAGCACCCTGTAGAGAAATGACACAGATTTTTTTTTTGCACAGACTTCTTCCAGTTCGCAGTTTGATTTTTGTTTTTGTCTCGTCAGCTGATAATTCCTTGAGATACGGATTGGACATTGAACGCTTGACACCAAAAATTCTCTTTTTGGATTTGGATTGGTAAAATTAAAAATAATTTTGTTGTTCAAAAAAAAGTTGAATCGATTCGAATCATCATCATCGAATCGAAAAAAAAAGTTATTGACATTTTGGGATTTGGACGAAAGGACGAAACAAAGTAAACAAACAAATAAAAAAACAAAGTCGTTAAATTACATACGTAAAGAAAATTAGTCATTCCATTTCCGGACTGCGAAACTGCGATCTTATTGATCTCTGAGTCATCGTCACCTTTTTTGAACACAAATCACTGCCTTATTTTCAAGCTCATGGAATTACTGATGTTGTGAAACTGACAACGAACGAAAAATAGGCGTGGTAAGTGCATAGTAGGTTTCACTGGTAGAATATTTCCTGTGTTTGTTGTAATTGTGTCCTGTTGGTAGAAGAAAAAAAACATTGGAAAAATCCCATCAATTAATGTGCAATTAATTACTTATATGGATTAAAGTCATTTTAGGTAAATCTGATTTAGAACGATTCGTCATACATTGGTATATTTTCATTTTCAAAAAGATTATTGGAAATATTGGAATTCTATCGGTTTTTTTCAGACAAGACGACGACACCTCATTACCCAACTTTTTTTTTACCCAGAGCAGAGTTAATACTTGAAAAATCACTACAGATTTACTTCAGAAATTTTTTTTTACTTGAAGTCAAGTCAATTCGGTTTTCTCTCCTTATCATTCGACAGTTGTAGAGCTATAACAGTCAACCAGTTCGATAAATGATAAATTGCATTTTGGTTCGATTGTAATTTCTTATTTAAATTTTTTTGATCGATTTTATTTATTCAGAATTCCATCCGCAAATCACTGCCCAATCTGCTCAACGAATTTACTGACAGCAGCTGCCTTGGAACTAAGCTGAAGCAAGTAGAAGAAACTTGACTAATAATACTGAATTCCAGAATTCCAGAGGAAAACCTCAAATCTCTCCTCCAAGCAATAATCCAGCGGCCTGATCGTGATTTCTTGGTTTCGGTAGCTTTCGTCATAATAATCCAAAATGATGGACCTAAGAGCCTTATTCACTGGGATGACTGTGGGAGCCTCTACTCTTCTTATGGTGTGGTACTATGAGATGTAAGTAATTGTCTAAAACAAAACAAAACAAAACACTTTTGGCTTGACTCTCTGGACTTCTCCGTCACCAATTTGGAATTTTCAAAACAAATTACAAGGCTTCGTAAATTCTTCGTAAATTGTAATACCTTTCTCTTGCTAACTATTACACTACTGTTGGTTCTTCTTGCTGTGCCTTAACCTTACTAGAAACTTTTCTCTTGGATTTACTTTCAACTTATTTTCTGTGAACTCACAGTCACAATAATGACGGATTACAGTGGTTTATTTTCTGAGACTGGTGGTAGTGCTAGTAGTGGTGGGAATTGTGCTATTGTATACAATTTTACTTATGGTGGCGGTGATTCCGGGTCACAAGTCCGTCGTCGTAGTTGTTTAAGTCTAAGAAGATTTTACATGAGAAAACGTTGGCCTAGGCAAGTGTATTTCGGGGTAAAAGTTGCTGTGGTTGCCACACTATTCCTCTACCTCATCGTTCCACTCTTGTATCATCTGTGTCCATCCGTTCAACGGCATCTAGTCTTTCTACCATTTGGTGAGTTCATTTTTCTTATTTGGTTTGTTATTTTAGTTAGTTGAGTAATTTTCAAAGAAATTAGTGTAACTCTTTTAGTATATTTGAAATTGAAAACAATCGCTAATTGGAATTTCTCGTTAAGCGCGAAGTATTTGATAATCTGATTATAATCTAATTCTCATTTTGATTTGAAATAGTTCGATGGCCGGCTGGAGTCAATTTTTCTGACCCTGAAAGTGAAGGCTTGGTTGGAGGAAGAAACTTATATTTGAACTCAGACCCACGCAGCTGTGTTGGTGTTTGGTACGTTATGAATTTTAGGGTTTTGGGAATCCAAATTCCCAAATGATATTATTACGTAGAATCTTATTGGAATATGTCAAAATATTTAATCAGATTTCCAATATTCCCGCGACTGTGAATATATTCTGTATTTATTCGTTTAGTCTGCAAACTGTATAACGATTTGTGATATAAACTGATACTGAACTGAAAATTGACCTCTTCTTTTC